>CP136873.1:21093937-21103937 GCA_033000465.1 Sciaenops ocellatus
ATATATATATATATATATATATATATATATATATATAGTTAAACTAATTGTAGGTGTAATTTCTATATTTCTGTCTGATGGAATGTTTTTCTCTGAAGCTTTTAGACAATTTACAGACTTTTAAAGACAAATTTGAACACAGTCCAACAAAACCAACAAAAAAACGTCTCCAACTGCACTTCATCGTCCTGAATCCTCCTCGTCGCCTATAAATGATGTGTCATTCTAGTCTCTGCTGGTCCAAACCTCTTCCATCTTCCCCCTGCAGCTCGCGGACGGCGAGGATTCGTACGAGCATGGCCTCCATTGTGCTGCTGTCCAGAGCGGTGGACGAGAACCACCACTGCTGTTCCCAGCAGCCCTCGGTTACCGACTCTGAGCACGGGGCACCTGTTCTTTCTCTATCTCCCCAGGTCACATTTTTTAACTTTAGACACTGAAATTCAGCATTCACATGGTCGACAAGATGAGGATGCTCACGGTCATTTCGGCTTTTTGATACGACCTACCGTTTGGCATTAGTGTCCACTAGTTGGAGGGGGAAAAACTAGAGATTTTCTGTGTCTCTCAGCAGTCACTCGCACAGACAGAGCACAGCTGCAGTTAATTGCTCTGACCTGCTGTAATTTTATACTACACATGGAAAAAATGATACAGCAAAAAAAGCAAATAAACTCTATACTATACTATAAAGCTGTCTTTTCTCTCTCTGATTCATTTGTTTTAGTCATTTTCCATTCGGCTCTTTGAGCTGTGATAGATGTTCGAGATGAGATGAATTTGAATCAGCACACACTGAGCGTGACAAAAAGCTTTTTATTTAACAACTCATACATACTTTAAACCTCCATAAGTCATTTGAAAAAAACAAATATTCACTACATGGCCTTTTGCAGAGGGAGGGACAGTTATTGGTTAAGTCCTGCACGATAGCACCAGAAGGACTTTACCACCAAACACTTCAAGGTTAACAACCAGGTGATGGAAAGATCAGTCCCATGTTTCAAAATAAGGCGTCCAGATGAAGAGGATGATGAAGACGAAGCAACAGAAACGAGAGCAGCTTCAGATCCAGCCTCGACTGCTCTTTAAGGCTGACACGAGTTGGTTTGTGAAGTTCACGGAGGTTGTTTCTATCGTCCTGGTTTGTTTCAGTTGATATTTGGATATAAAACCCTCCTATCATGCCAGGCACTGTGTTAGAACTGCTCCATGACGAAACCATGTTTAAAAAGCAGAGCACGCATGACACATTAAAACCAGTCAGTCCACAGACACTGATCTCCCATTCATGTCAAAGCAACTCCACACTTCAAATCATCACATAAGTTCTATGTACATCTGTGTGCGGCTGATGAGAGACGGCAGGAATGACATTTAAGAACTCTTAACTTACTTACTGCTCACTTACAAAGACACATATTCTCTATTAAAGTTCAAAGTACACAATACGTACAACAGCATGTTGTGAGGAAACGAGCAGAAAGTGGCAGAGACGATTGCAAATATTTCGCTTAGAGGTCTCAAATACTCTTATCATATTTTCTAAAATATTATATTGTGAATAGATCTTGACATAAACAGTGCTGGGCTATGATTGACTATGACTTAGATCAATTATAAGCCCAAATATCTAATTATTTTCTTAATAATTAAATTATAAATAATAAATTGTAATCATTGCTGTAATTTTTGGATAGGCGAGCCTTAGAAGACATCTATAGTTGTGCTCGCAACCATTTGAAGCTAAAGTTAGGCGGCAGTTGATGCAGCAATGCTGACTTGCAGATGTTTAGTTTACCTTCTTATTTTAGCGTGTCAGCGTGCCAACATTTGTGGGTATTCAGTCATAAATCAACGTGGTGGACTCATGGCGGAGCTAAAGAAAAAGACGGGATCACTGAAGCTTCATCCTCTGGGGATCCATCTGGTAGATGATGAGATATAGACCCGCTGATGGCGCCATCCTTACAAGTAAAAGTCATTACGATTAAACTTCTGGCTACTGCTGATGTCTGTGCTAAATATAATTTAAATCCACCCGACAGTTGGGCCAAAGTGGTGGACAGACTGACGGAGCCGTCCGTCGAGCACAACAAAAACATTACTTGTCTCAAAATGAGCCTTAAAAAATCCGATCTGCTCTCAGCTTCTGTACAAAGTGACACACAGACGTCTCATCTCAACCTCTTCCCTTCATTAAACGCATCACGGTAACAGTAACGCATGGCTTATAAAAACTACAGTACAGTGATCAATATGGCATATTTCAAGTCCTTTCATGTAGATCAAACAACATGTAGGCCAAAACAGCAGGCTCAGCTGATCCCAGTTGGTTTCATTTGCATCGACACCGGAAGGCTTAACAGTGATTAGACATTTCTGAGCACGCTCACTGCAGCGCATCGCAGTCCTCCCGTGTGTTACACTGTAGATACGATGTTTAAACGCTGAGCTGTGTCAGTACTGGAACGAAATGACAGAGTTCACTTTGTAGACGTGGTACGAGCGGTTCCAGAAAACCCGAGTGAAGTAGTTTGTGTAGGGAGAGTAGTTCAACTTTATTTCCTGGCAGAATCGTCCGTGCTTGGAGAAAGAGTAAATCTCTCCTTTGTCGTAAACAACCTGAAAGAGACGAGAATGAGGACAACACGTGTTAAACTCGTGTCATAATAAATACGTTTCAAGAGCAAGGCCTCTTTTGCAAAGCAGAACAGACTTAAACAAGAAAATCGATACCACGCTCATGTCTGCACTCTCTTCTAACTCTGTTAGAAATAATATATTTTTTAAAAAATCGAATAATAAACCCCTTTATACCTCATATTAAAACTCAATGTTTAATCTTAGTGTGCTTAATTATATTGTCACATATAATCAGTGATGTATTGTAACTTGGGAACAATAAATGTAGTCTGAAAACGAGAAGTACCGAGTCCCTGGGGCGCTGCAGGCTCATGAAAAGTCCTGAATCAGGCCACATGGTGCTGAGGTGGATAGAAGCCTGACACCAGGTGGTGCTTCTAAGGCCAAAAGCAGTGCAAAAAACGGCAACCAGATAATGTCGAGCGACCACAGTGAAAAGTGCTGACAGCGTTGTTTCTAAGACTGTGTACGGCAAGCTGGGGTTTGTCTTCAGTTCGACGACAACACGCATCAGAAATATGAATCAGCAGCTCGTGTTGAAGAATAAGTGTGTGAACTCACGTGTCCGTTGGCGATGTCGAGCAGGTCTTTGATCCTGCAGCCTTTGTTGAGGCTGAGCTCGTTACAAATGGACTCCTCGACGATCACGTAGTTTGTCTTCCGAGAGGTCAAAATCTTGTAGATGTCCTCTGCAGATCGCATTGCATACACCTGATAAGTCTACAGGGAGAAAAACAAATATATCAGTTGTTTTCATGTTTTTTTGTCCCTTTCAGAGGAATCGTTAATCTCACTCACGTCTTCTGTCCTCCTCAGCAGGTCGATGTCGGAGTAGAGCGGCAAACTGGTCACAGCTGAACCTGAACACAACTTCACCGCTCCCAGCAGCTGAGGGCTTCCCGCAAAGACAGCCGCCGCTGGAGCCTGAGACCTGGACGACAAGAAGAAGAAGATGTTAGATGCCACAATGAAGACTTCTATAGGTATGTTTGAAAACGCAGAATGATCCGTTGACCCAACCTGATCCAGCTGATCAGTTCGACTGTATCCGTGTCGTAGAACTCCTGCAAATCTGACAGCTCTGCTAAGACACGGGGGCAGTACTGCAACACAGAGGAGGTAATTATTGTGCCTTTAAACGTCTGATGTGACAACATTCAAGAGATAAAGTGCTAAAAAAAACAAACTCACCTCTCTCCACAAACTGAAACCAATGATGGTGGGAACCGCTGTGCTCAGGATGAGAGACTGGAGAGGCAAAAAAGATAAGAGCTGGATGGTTCAACATATAACGATAATTCATATGCAACTCTGTAGGGCAAATTAGCTATTGATATAATTTAGAAAATCTTTTATGAAAAGAGTTTCTATCAATATGTCGTTGGAGTCCGTAGGTACTTGGTTTGGGAACCCGAGGGCAGCTGGAGAGGTGCCAGTTCATCTCCCAGTGCCCTGGAGCAAGTTAACCAATCCTAGTGTGCCGTTACAGTGGCTGCTCATCGCTACACCATCCTCCACATTTGTATGTCTATATTGCCCTTTGTGTGCGTGTGTGTGTGTGTGACCACTATCAATTAAAAAAGATGTTTATTAAAAGAATAACAAACATCTTAACTTGGTGTATGTAATGAAACCAAACGAGACGAGACGAGACGCTCAACAGAAAATATTCAAGCCTAACTCACCCTCTTTGTCTAACTCCCACCACCAAGTTTAATATAAACAGGCGAAACCACACAACCACTAGAAATGATAGTGATCCAGAGAACGTGTGCTCAAAACAAATAAATAACTCGAGCTGTAATCACATTTTGGCTCCTACAATAGTTAAAACTTGAATAGTTGAGGGATGAATAAAGTAAATCTTCCTCTGAGTCATGAACGTTTTTATATATAAAAGATGTTCGCTGTTTACTGTAGATGTAAGAGACCACTCACCAGTACTACAGGGTGAATGGACTTCAGCTTGAGCCACTTAAACACAGTCATCCAGAGCTCCGGAGAACAAACGCCGAACGCTGTGAACATGCAGACGTAGGGGGTCCATAAATATTTCATCCTGCATGAAAAAACAAGAACACAGTCAACGTCCATGTCTGTTCTGCCCACTGTTTTGAGTGCAGTGCCACCTATTGGTTGGTGGTGAATATAATGACCACAGTGGTGGCAGAGCAGCTATTTTCTCTACATGTTCCCCGACGAACGCACCCGTCAAACAGCAGAGCGAGGCCTCCAAAGAGCAGCGTGTGAAACACGTGATAGATGACCTCCGGCTGCTCTCCTATTCGTCCATCTTCAAGTCTGAGGTTGGTTTTCATTGGCTGACCACTGAAATGTGAAAGTACAGATGTTTACAGCGACGTGACATCAAGCCTGAAGCGGAACCGTGATAAATGTTTCTTAGAAACGCTGTGCGCGGTGTCTGACCTGAGTCTTCTGTAAATGGTCTGCAGGGTGGACAGCAGGCAGATGGTGAGCACCAAGAAGTAGAAGGGAAGGACTGAGGCCTGCGTCAGTCGTAGGAATAAGTCCTGACCGGGCGTCTGGAAACTCTCTTGGCACAGGAGGAAGTTGGTGACAAAGTCGCTGACACAGACGGACAGAAAACATCAGATTATACTTACAGAAAACAACATACAGACCGAGTCAGATACTGCAGAGCCGTAACTCACGTCGTCGTGTTGAGCCCAAACTTTACTTCAAGAAATTTCAATACGAAGTCGCTCTCACTCACAGGTATGAGTTTCTGTAAGTAAACGACAGTGAACTTAATGACTACACATCGATATTTGTTTCTGAATGCACTGTCAGAGACAGTCAGTCCACGATCTTGTGTTGTTTTTTTTTTACCTTGACCAAATAACTGAATGTGATCCCCGTGGTGAACACCAGGTAGAAATGTAGAAAGAGCTTCATTACTCTGGCCACAAGAGGGCCCATCTTCATCTTTTGCTGCAATAAAAACAAAGAAAACAGCTTTAAGATGGAGTCAGTCTGCATTCAAACGCAGAAAAAGTCAAAGGAAATCAATTATTGATTATAAACTACAGAACGAAATATGTTTGAGAGGGTTTTTTTCACTCGATAAATGAGTTAAAAGTACGTTTTCACATACAAGGAATTTGTTTTGGTGTCATTGGTGCGTGACAAACATTCTCTAAAAATATAAGAAAGATTCAGAAAATCAAGTATTAAAAGTTTAAACAAAATAAATATACATACACAATATGTTTTAAAGTACAGCTGTGCAGGAATTGCAGGTACCAGGCAATGTGCAAATGTTCACAGGTATATAACAAAACGAGGAAGTCCAACAGACGCTAAGTGAGGCTGAGCGTTGTCAACTGATGGTTCACTGCTCAACTTAACCAATAATTCAACTAACTGTGTCAGCAGCTGCAGTGTGTGATCTCTGATGTGTGGGAGCAGCTAACTCTACCTGGAAGTACCTCGCGAGCACTGAGCCAATCAGGAGGCTGAGCAGAGGCGAGCTGAGCAGGGTCGGGTTCTGAAACTGGAACAGGTAAGCCAGGAACAAGGAGCTGAGGTACACCTTGTGAATGTCGGCCATCTTATAATATACGAGATGGAGAGAAAGAGGGACAGCGAGAGAGGAAGAAAGGACAAGTTTGAGGATAATTGTGGGAACAATCATACTTTACAAACAGGTATTTTTACCAGGTAAATTTGAGGAGCACACGTTTGTTCTTACAGAATACTTAGGCTGGATTCACACAGGATCAGGCACTCTGGCAAAAAGTGAGGTTTTTCCATTCATTTCAGTGGAGGGTCGTCCGTTTCCGCACCGGTGGTCCGCAACACAGGCGTGTCAGCAAAAAAAAAAACGCGCCAGTGTGCAGGAGAGAGGAGAACAGGGCCCGACGTCACGTCACGCTCCGCAAGCCAATCAGATCGGTCAAATCTCCACAGACAACCTGAAAGGTCTCTGAAGCAGAGACGATCCAGGTGGATTCATGGACTAAACTCTGATACTCCACCTCTGTGTGTGTTCTGACTTTGTTTATTTCATGTACCAGGTTCTAAATGTGAGTCTGACTCGCAATTTATGCCGCAAAATAGAGACACGAAGAAGTTTAATTTGGCTTGCGGAGCGTGACGTGACGTCAGGCTCCCAAAAGCTGGATCTGGATCAACCTCTCTCTCTCACTTTTTTTGCTGACACCCCTGCGTTGCGGACCACTGGTGCGGAAACGGACCACCCTCGACTGAAATGAATGATCCTGTGTGAATCCACGCTTATCCTGCCAGGACAACGTTACCTTTCGTGGTGGCACGAGATCGAAAGAGTCGAGCAGGAAAAGACAGAGGCCTTGGATGAAGAGCACGTAGTGACTGTGTTCCCAGACCAGGAGGAAGGTGAGGGTGGTGGCACTCATGGTGAGATAGCAAAACATCTACGGAGAAATACAGTTCATCAGTGAGCGTAAAAGCGCCCGACTCGGATACAGTGGAGGATTACTTGAAAACAACGGTTTCTCGAGAGAGGATCACCTCAGTGGCAGAGCTGATGTTATTACTCAGGAATCCGGTCAAAGCTGCAACCTGGCAAGAAAAGTAAGGCAGGGCCCAGTTGTCCCGCAGAGGAATGGCATGATCCACTTTGGTTGTGTCTGGTCTGAGGACAAAATGACCCACGGAAGAGTTAGAAAGTGGACGCATCACCATAAAACACAGCTGAGAGTGTCCAAGTGTCCCATTTGTCATCAGAAAACAGGAACAACAGAGGAAGGTAACATTACCACGCTGAAAAGAAACACGATGAGGCAAAGAGAGAAACCTCACACTGAAGTGTGAGGAACAGAGGTGTCAGATTTTCTCTCACCTGTTGATCACATACCAGGCCACAGCCAACATGCCAGCCACCCAGGTACCGCTCATCACCCAGCTGCACACGAACAGGGCGGTGACGTAGACCGCCTGGAGGCCGAACACCGCCCCGATGTAGAAGTAGATCGGCTCCACGAAGTCCTGAAGACAGAGAAGGAAAAACCTCAGGGTGAAGTGAAGCCACAACAACTGTACTGAGGGTGAATTTTTATAGAACTCACCTGTTCAAATTATATTAAAGGTACAGTGTGTAAGATTTGGGGCCTCTATTTTCAGAATGAGGCAAACATGGAATATAATATTCATAACTATGTTTTGATGCATGTATAATCACCTGAAAATAAGAATCTTTTTATGTTTGTTACTTAAAAAATATCCTTTTATATCGACACCTGTCAATATATATATTGACAGGTGGGTGGCATTACAGATGACTTGTTTGAGCGCCGAGGCATCTTTCAGCCCACGTCATGCATGTCTTTGCTGATTTTTAGATTAGCCGGCGGGGCGGAAGAGGCAGGACTGCCAACATATAAGTAAAAGTATTCAACTATTCAATAAGTGGGAAAAAACATCTGAAAGTTCTTGTTTTAATGGAAAACGTGTCAGGAACACCGCTTCAGTTTAGACAGTCACTACAGGA
Source organism: Sciaenops ocellatus (assembly GCA_033000465.1). Classification (NCBI taxonomy): domain Eukaryota; kingdom Metazoa; phylum Chordata; class Actinopteri; family Sciaenidae; genus Sciaenops; species Sciaenops ocellatus. The sequence continues at coordinate 21,102,075 of CP136873.1, forward strand.
ATCTTGTTTGGTGGACCTGGGCTTCATTTAGTTGTTTCACTGATTGCACTCATTTAGATATATTTTTGTTACTCGGTTTCGGGGTGCTGTGTCTTCCTGTTTTTTGGTAAATCCTCCACTCACCCTTTGTTCCTCTTGTAGTTTCCTCAACTCTTTTTGTTACATTGACAATTAATCCAATAACTCTGTTTAAACAAGTACAACAGGTTAATGTTACTTCCTTTTCCCTCACGAGATGAGACACACCTGAGCAAACCAGCTCGTTGAACTGCTCCCACTAACGTACCGCGTTACAGCTGTGAACGCTGACGAGGCTCAGCCTGCAGGTGCAACACGTTTGTTTGGTTGCTTTGAGGTTTAGTGGTTTCATGTCTTTGTTCTTTGGGGGAAACACTTTTTTTTTTCAGATATTTTTTTGGCCTTTTCAAGCCTTTATTGTATAGAGACAGCTGAAGAGTGACAAGAATGTGGGGAGAGAGAGAGATGGGGAATGACGTGCAGCAAATGGCCGCAGGTCGGATTCGAACCCTGGGCCGCTGCGGCAAGGACTGAGCCTTTCGTGCATGGGGCGGATGCTCTACCAACTGAGCTAACCGACACCCCGGGGGAAACACACTTTTAACTCAGAAGCAGAAGGTAAAAGCTCACCTGGCTGCTCGTCACTCTGTATATGAAGCTTGTGATGAGCTCTGGATACAGAGACAAACGCTCCACGATGTTGATGGTCTGACCTGAAACAGTCTTGTTATCCAGCGTCAGCTCATAAAACCCTGGAAACCACAAAGAACAGTGTTTGATTGACATTTGTAGCCCTTTAATTCAGGTAGTTCAATATTTCTTGTTATTTAATGAGCAGAGAGGTCACGTGTACCTCTTTCAAAAGACGGTGCTTTCAGCATGTGCTTGTAGTAGTAGTAATAGAGCCCGCTGCCTTCTTGGAAGGTGATTTCACGCTCCAGCTCCTGAGATACATTAAAGTGAGTTTTACTGATACGACACGATGTGGCAGTGAAGTGGAAGTATAACAACGGGAGCAGATAAGTCACCCACCTGTCTGCTCGAAAACCAGAACTTCCTGTCATGATACGTCGACAGATAGACGGCGTAAAGCATGCCGCAAGCGACTGCTGCCAGACATCCGAAGAACACTCTCACCAGGCGCTGCAGGAACGCGGCTGAGGAGCAGAAAGATACGAGACTTTCAAGTTTTAATAAGTTTCACACATTTTAGACTGTAGCTGTCCTGTCACACCATCGCCGAGGATTGACTTTTTTTAAAAGGTGGATTCTGTGTGAACAAAAATTCAACTCAGCGCTCCTGCTGGAGGCAGTGTGGATCGGTCTCAGCAGACCGTGCTCATATTTTCTGGTCATGTCCTTATATTACGCCCTTTTGGAAAGAACTGTTGGTCGACTGGTCTCAGAGATCCCGGGCCTGAGATTTGACTTTTCTTTTCATGTTAATTAGTGTAATTTCTTGTCCCGTGTTTGAAGCCATCAGTTGTTCAGAGGTGTTGGCGACTACTGTAGTAATTCATATTATGACAAGAACCATTAAAAGTAAAGATGATCAACGGTCCATCTTTACTTTAAGACATGAAGGTCAGTCAATCCAGAAAATATCAACAGCTTTGAATGTTACATCATGTGCAGTCACAAAAAAAAACGCTCTGATGAGACTGTCTCTGCCCCAGAAGACCTCCTGCACGTCCGATTAGAGCTTCACATAAATGCTTCACAGAGTTCAGGTAGCAGACACATTTCATCGTGAACTGTTCAGAGGAGACCGTGTGAATCACACCTTCATGGTCGAATGGCTGCAAAGAAACCACAACTAAAGAAGAAGAAGTAGAAGAAGGAGAA
>CP136873.1:21108937-21298937 GCA_033000465.1 Sciaenops ocellatus
TCTAGTTTCCTGTCTTCACTCAGAGGCTCGTCGTCCGAGCTGTCGTCGTCATGCAGTGATTCTGTGTCAGTAAAGTAAGTCACGAATAAGAATCAGCTACAGAAAACAGTACATTTCTATTGATGCTGCAGGTCCATGCGGAGAAAATGATCGTACCTTTCTTCTTTTTGTCAGCAGATTTCTTTGGAGGCACTGTGAAAGACTTCTTCGCAGCTTTGGACGACGCTTTGGCGATATTTATGAGAGGCTCGTCGTCAGAGCTCTCGTCTGTTTTCAAATCTAAAACAGTTACATAGAAACATTTTAAAGCCATCCATTCCAGACACAAACAGCTGGAAAATGGTTGAGGAATATGACACTGTAGCTACCTGCTTTCTTGTTGCTTGTGCCGTTCGATCTGGTTGACGTGTCCTCGTCTTTTTTTGCTGTTTTTTTCACGTTTTTCAACTTTATCAAAGGCTCATCATCTGAGGAGTCATCTGAAGCCACGACAGGAGAAGACAGAAACACAAAACATGCTGTAACATTTGGCTTTCAGAGCTCACTGTTGACAGTCAGTCAGTTTAATTTGTTGTCCTCACCACTTCTGTCTTTTGTGTTGTCTGTTTTTGATGTGGTGCTGGAGCCAAAGGTTACGCTGTGTCCGTTTTCATGTGACGGTTTCGCCTCGCTGTGTGGCCTCGTCAGGAGCTTCGAGAGAGGTACATCGTCATCAGAGCTGGAGCTGTCATTACCTGATCAGTCAGAGACACGATGGGATGAATAACAGCAAATAAACCTCACATTAACCTAACTTGAACTTGAACCTTGAACTGATTTTACAGTATTTGGAGGCAACAGAATTTATGTAAAAATATGTTAAATAATTTCCTTTGTTATTTTCCATCCATAGATGAATTGAACCATAAAGAGGGATTCATAAAGGCCAAATCACATTTGTTAATGTTACTACAAATATAAACACAAATATACAAAGATTTATTTTTACATTATATTTTTTATGGCATTATATTATATTTGACAGTATAGATTGATGGGGAGATGACAGTAAAAAGAAATTAGGATGACTAAACTATAATTATTACCAATCAGAGTCAAATGTTTACGTATACACAGCGTGTCAAGGCATCCATATTTATAAATATTTGGACATTAGAGATGACCATTGCTCTCCACTAATAGATAGATAGATATATAGATAGATGACTTTATTAATCCCCGAAGGGAAATAAAGTCGTCACAGCAGTCCGGTATATTTGAATACAATAAAAATACAATTGAATAAAATACTGAGGTATACGAGTCAAAAACTGGGGGGCACCTTTGATAACTTCACACTTCATCTGCTTTCTAAACAATAATTAATACAACATGAGGACTGTTTATTAGCAGTGATAGACAAAGTATTACAATACCTTGAGTAATGTAGTCAAAATTATACTTACTTAAAAGTATAAAAGTGTTTTAAATGATCAGTACGGAGGATTAAACATGAAAAATACTCAAGTAATAAAGCAGCAGAAAATCATACTTTGAGGACAGTAACGTTACTTAGTTACACTACTTTCCACCAGTACTAGTACCAGCAGTACTATTATGTGTATTTATAAAGCTTACAGTGCTGCAGTGTTAAAAATAGACCTCGTATAGCTGTATTTATTTAATCAGCGTAAACTCCACCATGTTAACTGACGCTGCCTTATTACGAAGTTGTAAGCTACCTTAGCTTTTAGCTATCACGCAGTTTATTAACGTATCCGCCTGCTCGGCTGAAATTCAGAATAACAGTTGATCTGACTACCTGGAGGGTCTCGGACCACATTAGTGGGCCCGTCAGCAGTGCTGCAGTCCATTGTGTTGCTCAGTAACGTTTTAAGTTATAAGCTAAGCTTCATCCAAACCGCGCCAACTTGCTCTACTCTCTCTGTTAGCTTCTGTTTAGTTGTTGTAGTAGTTAATGTTAGCTGACTTCGCGGTTTGTTTTGTAGCTGTTAAAGTGTGCTGCTCCGCCGACACACAGCTACAGTCACTGTGTCACAGTGTCGTTAAACAAAGTTTAAAACTCAGTCATGACTCTAACATGGTCCCAGCTCACGTTTAGTTTGTTTTCCTCCGTTTGGTTCAGGGGGCGACTGTGTGCTGCTTCTTCTTCCCTTGTTAGCAAACAGCTAATCAGCTGCTTTACCGCCACCGTCCGGATTGGAGGACGAAGCCCCGCGTGCCGTTGGCACGAGCTGACCTGAGGTGGTGTTGCCTAGCAACGAAACTAAAGCGCAATTAGCCTAGCTAGGTAGCTAAGCTAAAGCTAATGCTAGTTAAATTCAACATAAAATATAAAAAGAAGATATTTCCCACGTCCCCATTTTGCCTCAACTGATAATAATAGTACTTTGTAAACAGCAGTTGACAATAAATCTCACCTAAAGGTCCATTTAGTCGCTGTCTTCTGGAGCTTTTAATCGTATTACAACATCAGGAAGATACGACTGTAAATGGCCTTTGAGGTTAGAGGTTAGCTACCTAAGCTAACTCAAGCTAAAGCTAAAGCTAAAGCTAGATAAATTCAAAATATGAATAAACACATTTCACAGCTGAATTTAATTGTACACAGTCCTTTATCCCCATTTGTAGTTCTTTCTCGTATTTTTATAAAACATTTTTATTTCTACGGTCACTTTCTATTTTTTGTATAGTCTTTGTATAGATGTTAGCACGGGTTAACTTCTTAACACAGTTATATATTTATTTTCTATGCAAATGTTTAATTTCTCTGCAAATGTTTAATTTCTCTGTACATATTTAAATTTAGTTATTGTGTTATGGGTTAATTCTAATGTATGTTCAATATATGTTTGCATGCTGCTACTGGATGCTTGAATTTCCTTCTGGATCAATAAAGTATCTATCTATCTATAAGACATAGTCAAAAGCCACAAAACAGCTACTATATTTATTTTCTTTAGAGGTTGTTCAATCAATTAATCGTTTAGTCTTTACGATGTTAGAAAAATGTATTAGCAAAATAATAAGTGATGCCTTTAAGTTAACAAAAGTCAAAAAAGCCTTCCCCTTGTCCATTTTTCCTGCTTCTAACATCAACTTTGAGGACAAAATGTTCATTTGGTGCCTAACATATTCCACCTACTGACAGGAGCCATGATAACGTCATCTGTTATGGCTGATCAGTATAAGGATAAAGGATCCAAATATTGAAGTGAAAGCGATCAGTACGGCAGTTGATAGCTCAGTTTATTACACACATACATGATAAATATTCAAGCACTGTAACGATGGACAAACAGGACATGATCATCTAGATGTACAGACCCAGACAGTGATATGAGGACCTACATGTAAAGCTTCATTAGTTAACATGAATCAAACATAGTGAGGACATTGTTGTGCTGTTTCCCGACCCCGAACCTCAGGAGTTTTTCCTCAATCATCTTCAGTTAGTATTTTCTTCTTTAATCTTCTGTAAGGTGTTGTTGTTTTGATCACATCCCTGAGACAGTAAAGGGACAATCTGGTGTCTTCTGATCATACTCAGTCCTACACATCAACTATTAATTTCTTTACTTACTGTTTTTAAATCAAAGAGTCATTTTAAATCAAAAGTGCTGTCACAGAAGTATTCCTACTATATATTTATATATCTAACCTTTCACCCATCTCTCCTCGACACTTGTACCAACACATAAATCACATACAACACTATGCAAACCCATTACGGTTATATGAAACGTTGGTATATACCTCTTACTTTAATCAATATAATCTGTTTAAACATGATCAAACTTGAATTCACGGTTAGACGACTGAGTGTTTACCAATGTTTCACACACCCTAATCTCTCAAAAATGAAATTTCTTGACCATTTCGTCACAGAAGTGCTACGTACACCACTCGTTAAACTCAAAATTTAAGAGCTTTCCAGCACAGTGGACCAAAGTAGAGCTGCACAGGGATCATCCGTTATTCACGCTTTGCTGTTAAGTTTTTTTGCATCATGTCGCCGACAAACAATTTGTCAGCTGGAGTTCTGATATAAATAAAAAAAGCACTTTTTTTGTGTTAAATATGTAGAGCCAGGCCCTGGAGAGCGCTACTCGATCCTGCTATTGTCTCGCTGATCAGACACATCACAGTCCAGATATCTTTTCAGGTGGAGCGATTCAGGTAACGCAGTCCCGAGTTGTTGAACGGTCTGTTGCTCAGTGCAACCCGTGTGTCTATGCTGGTGTGTTTGAGTGCTCTGGAGCTGACAAGAGTTTACATAGCAGCCATCTTGCTGGCTTCTCTGACCCCGCTCAGGTAGGCTCCTGTGACAGTTTGAGGAAAATGTCTGTTGGTGGCCTGGAAACAAAAAAACAACAACAAAAACAATGAAGTCTGCAATATGATAACCACATATATGACAGAAAGTGACCAAATAAGTGGAGTATGAGCAACCTATATCAAACAATAGTCCTAACTTACGGTCCATTAACTAAATTTTATTATTATTATTATTATCTCATCTTTTGTGTGAGATGCCGTTGAAAGCTCCAGAAAGGGCTAGTACTGTAAGTGGACCTTGAGTTCAGAACTAGAGCGGTTCTGACCAAGCATCTTTTGAGGAACTACTGGCAGTTACAGCATGAGCCAAAGTGCCAAAAACTGCAGTTCCTCAAACGTCCACTTGAGGCTGACTCCAGAAGTGAGTCAGTCTCCATAAGTCCCCATGTTAAAATGCCCAAAATGTTGTGTTACCTCGCCGGCAAAGAACACTTTTCCCTGCACGTCTTCAGCGAGGATGTCGTAGGCCTCTCCACTTCCCCCCGTCTTCACAAAGCTGTAGGACATCTGGGACCACATGTCTTTGCTCCAGTGTGTGACGAAGAAATGCACCGGCTCCGGGACCTCCTATCAAGGATGACAACGGTAATGAGAAACACATAAAAAGGTTATAGGTGTTTGTTGCTAACAGAAAATGTCCTGAATCGCTCACAAGAACACTTTTCTTAACCTGACTGAAGGAATCTGGGTCTAATTTTAGGTCATGGCCCATAAAAAGTGGCTTTTCTGGGCAAAGTACACACTTTGTTTTTGATGGCACAGTAACTAAGTAAGTTACAAACAACAACATGATGAAAAAATGCTTTTACCTTCACATTTCAAGGGTCCAAATGAATTTAAAAACTGACATTTAGCTCTTAGTTTAGTTCGTAGGACTATTTGGCTATCACTGTTCATCAGATTCCCTGAATAAAAGTGTGAGAGTGTAAGAGTGGGTTAGCTTCAACTGAGTGTGCCAGGGTTAAAAATGAAATGCGACAGCGTTACCTGCTCTTTGAAAAGTTCACGCAGGACCTTCATGCACTCGTCCACCACCTCCTTGTCCTCCATGTCCCGGACAGCAGGGACGGCATCACCGGTGATAACAGACATGAGGACGGCCTGCTTCCCCTACACACACACACACATAGTAGGCTCATAGTAAGTGTTATTTGTGACAGGAGAGTACGTATGGTGTTAACTGTGTGGATGAAAATCACAAACCTGTGGCTCCATGTCGTAGAAGACGCTGAACATGCCTCTCTTGTCAGGACCTGGTGGTATGTGACCAAAATAATCTGCCCCTTGGATTTTGTTGTCCCAGAATCTGTACGGGAACTGAAGAGCGATCTGGGAGAAGATTTAAAATCATATTTTAAAGCGTCTACGTTTTACTACTTAAAACTACATGTTCTGAAGACGTGCAGATATTTTATCCATCTATATTTGACCTTCTCTATGATGCCGGCTCCCAGGCTGTGGATCGCTTTCAGTTTCCTTTCAGGAAGCGGAGGGTTGAACTGGATCATGTTCTTCTGAAGTAAAGTTAAGGGGACTGTAACAAGAACCTGAAAGTAACATTACACCATCAGCACTGAATACATGAAACATCATCAGAAATCAGGATAAAGCCTTGAAATGATGAGAGATTATATATTCTATACATTTAATAATACTTATTACTGTTTTTACCTTCTGTGCCGTCCACTGGGACCCGTTGGAGGAAGTAACTTTGACAACATCACCTGAGTAATCGATGGCCTGAACCTGGAAGTCAAAAACAAAAAACGTGCACCTGATTAATAACAGCTGGATTTTTCATGTCGTATACAGAAGCAGCTGGAATTTAAAAAGGCTGAATTACAAACCGGGCAGTTTGTGCGGATGTCGAGGCCCTCGCCCAGTTTGTGGAGTAACACCGAGTAGCCTTTGGTGAGTAAAGTGTGGTCTCCTGAGAACTGGGCAAAAAACTCATTGTGGTCCCAGGATCGTGCAGATACCTGCAAACAAACAACAAATATACTTACAGTCCTAAAAGGGGGATAGATTTATCATGTCCAGTTGTTGGTTGTGTTGGAGAGGAGGTCCTCTCTGAAGAGCTGGAGGTCTTCAGAAGGTTTGTGAAGGTAGAGAGGGACGCCCGTGATCTGGTAGGAACTGGTAGGACGTTCCACCAACGGCGAACAACAGATGAGAAAGTCTGGATTGTCCTGAGCGTACGGGTGGCAGAGCCAGGTGTCATTCATTGCAGGAGGTAACATATGTCTGTATGAGGACATTCAAGGACTGGAGACTACTTTGTAGTCAACATTAGTGATGTGAATTTAATGTGTGCTGCTACAGGTAGCCACTGGAGCTCGATGAGCAGCGGGGTAACGTGACCTTTTGGGTTGATTGAAGGCCAGACGCACCGCAGCGTTCTGGATCACCTGAACGGGTTTCACTGTGCAGCCTGGGAAGCCCGTCAGGAGGGCGTTACAGTAATCGAGTCACAAGATGAACACAGCCTGTATCAGCAGTTGGATAGCATGTTGAGTCAGGTAAGGCCTGATTTTTCTTATGCCGTGAAGAGCGGAGCGGCACGAATGTCACAGTTCCCCTGGAGACGCAAACCCAGAGTTCCCTTCAATTTTCCTATCACAGGTTACACTCAGACTGAGGGATTTTCCAGTATAACACACCTCACACACGTGCAATGTTGTTATCATCTTCTACAGTGAATGTTTCTTCACCAAAATGGACAAAGTTCTTACAGTCTTTCAGTGTTTCCTCACCTGGTCTAACGTGCTCCCGCAGGCGTACTCCAGGTTGCTGAGATGAAACTGAAGCACTTTCTCCTCCAACTCACTGAACTGGATTCCAGACTCCTGAAGAAAGTTCTTCTTCACCTCCTGGACTTTTTCTGTACAGATAAAATAACAACTAACGGTCAAATATCTCTAAAAACTGACCAAACACTGTTTTTATACAGCGCATAATAACAGTTTGGCACCTTTCAGTGGTATGTCCTGGTTCTGTGACTTGTCCTTCCTCCACTCTGACACCACGTCCAAGATAGCGTTGAAGTGGAAGTCCATGCGTTTGTCAATGGCCGGGTCGGTGGCCTGCCCGCCCTCCTGAAAGAGGTCGCACCGATCGCCCAGCTTGTGCATCTTGATGCCCACCTGCAACGAGTCGTACACAAAGGAGACTCCATGTTTCCGTTCAGAGGATGAAATTAAGAGAGCAAGTCTACTGTATTTCTTAAAAGTTGGTACCTGTTCACACATCAGTGCGATGGGGTTGTTCACACAGCCGTTTACAATCTGAGCTCCTCGCCCTACGGTGACGCCGAGGGAAGTATCATCCCAAACACGACCTCCAATTCTATCCCGTGCCTCGAGCACCATCACCTGTAAACCAATGAAAATGAAGACTGTCGGCGCAGTGTCCAGCAAACAGGGTGAAGTAGGAGGTCAGAGATGTGTGACTAACATGTGCCAACAACGGTTACCTGACTGCCAAAGTTTTGCAGCTGTCGTGCAGCAGCCAACCCCGAAGCCCCGGCACCGATGACGATCACATTCCTCTGCAAAAATGATCAAACGTGCGAGGTAATGTAAATCTTTTGACACCTTTTACACGAAATGTTGCTTCATGATCAAGTTGAAGACGAGGAGTCTCACAGAGCAGAATCTCTCAGGCAGCAGAGGCCGTTTCACTGCCAGCACACCGGTGTTGATGAGGCCCTTCCTGGTCATGAAGTGAAGCACCCGGTCCATCTCCTGCACGCAGCGCACACGCACCAACCCACGAACGATGATGTGCAGAGCGCATTTCTGGGCGGTCAGCACCTCCTTTAGGAAAAACAGAATTAATTGTTTTTTCAGGAGGAGACGATGTTCCAAATAAAAACCTAAAAAGGTTTTTGTGAGGTTTGTGAGACGCCTGCACTGTACCTTGCAGTTCTTGTGCCAGGAGGCCAGAATAAGGTTACGCAAAGCCAAATACATGGTGGGATCACGGGAAAATTCTGGAAACTCGTAAAGCTCGTCCAGCTCCATCATATCCGGCCGCACACACAGAGCCTTGCCACACTCATTAGGCTGGTAGAAAGGCTGGAAGTACGGACACAGGCCTGGAACTGAGAGATACAACCACCATTACAATGTGGTTTAGACTCATACGTCTCTGAAGTATTCCATTACTTTACAGACGTACTTTGTGGTTGGACAGCTCTGCAGTGATCCGCCCTCAGCTCCGTCAGAGACGCGTTGCTGGCCGATCCTGACGGACTCATCCCCACACAGTCAGGATAGTAGGCGGCGAGGAAAGGGCTGGCCGGGCTCTCCTTGAACAACGGCGGCAAAATCAACATCGAATGCCACCAGCTGTCGGTCACCTCGGCCACTCTCTGTGAGATGAGACAGCGTGAGATTGAAGAGGATGCAAATCATCGTCATTGTGTTGTCCTGTAGAGCGCTGACTAATCACCAGCTTACCAAGTCCTCTGGTTGGGAGCACTGGTCCGGACCTTCACTCTGCAGGCAGAGACACAAAATCATCAACACAGAAACAAATTTAAAATGTCACTTGTGATTGGCTGAGCGACTCTGTTTACTTTGATGTTGTTGAACTTCATCCCACAGCGGTACGTCGCTGCGAGGGAAGCAGTGAGCTGGATCTCCTTGGTCAGCTGACGCCACTTCCTACAGTCCGGTTTAGTACACTGAACCTGAAACGAACATTTCACAATAAAGACTGCTGTATTTACTGAAACAGAGATTTTAGAACAACCACATTTAAGCTGTTAAACAGGCACCAGGAAAGCTTCCTGTGCTCAAAAGAGAAAATTTCCCAAAAAAATGCAGCAGTGTATTGGTCCCATAAAGCAAAGTTCTTTAAGACCAACACATGAACTTTGAGTAGCACACAAAGAAAGTGGTCCAATCCTGTTTTCTCCATCTAAGGAATAATAAAAAAAAAATGTACCATCTTTCCAGGATTTGGACTAAGTCATACCAAATTTGTTTCCTCCTGTCTTAATTCACTGAGTCGTTCTTCTGTGTCTCGGCTCTAATTGGTCCAAAATGTGGCTGCCAGACTTCTAACTAACACACGTCGAATGTCACACTAATCTACACTGGTTACCAGCTGAATGTAGAATTCATTTTAAAATTCACCTATAAGCACTTCACGGACTGGCCCCTGACCTCGGTGAGGTCTCTGACTTCTAAGCTCTTGTTGCATTACTCCTGTCCAAAACCTTTTGTCTGCTCTACAGCAAACATGAGCTTCTCCTTCAGCTGCTTATAGCTTTTGCATAAGGAGGACGATTAAAGCACGTGTAGCTTCGTGGAAGCCGGTTCCTGTGACAAACTGCACCTCTTCTCGCTGTCCATCTCCTTAACAAACTACCAGAACCAGAGATTCTGTTTGCTACTTCGGGTATGATGCCTGTAGACTGTGTTTCTCTGCCAGTCCACCAGGTCTATCTCTTGCATCCCACAAAGCATCGCCTCTAATTCTTTAGCGTGAAGCCTTCGAAGAACTTTTGAAACCAAAGGTGACCGAACGTTTGCAGCTCTGGAGCTGCCTTCAGTCAGTCTAAAAACTCACCTGTTTTATAAACACTTTGTCCTGTAATGTGTTTTTTAAACTTTCTAATATTCGCATCGTACAGCACCTTGTGACTCTGGTTTCGTACGGCGCTTTATAAATAAAGCTTACTTACTTACCCAGAATGGAAGCTGCTGATCTGCCATGAAAGCTTTAAGACTGGGCTCACTTTTCCCGTTACTAGTCCACACCTTCTTCCACGAAGCAAAGGTCTCATAACCATCTTTGTGACTGTCAGTGGAAAAAAAGCATGTCACTTTATAAATAATACTGAAACATGTTTGTTTATGATGAAGTGAAAAAAAAACAGCTGTTCAGTCAACATTACCTTCTGTAGTAGTGATCAAAACATTCGTTGCAAAAATGCTCACCACATGACAGATGATACCAGCGAGAAGTGTATCCATTTTTAGCACACCTGACAAGAGACAATCGCGTCATTTAAAAGCACTCCGAGTAACTGAGCGAAGATCTGATTCCTGTCATATCGAGAAAAACACGCTACCTTTCAGATGCACTTGCAAAACAAACCGGGTATGTGGCCGAACATCCGGCCTTCTCACACTTTCTGTACTTCTTCTCGGACTGGTCGTCTTCCTCCTCGGTGTCTGTGGCTTTTCTTTTGCTCTAGAAGACAGAAGAGTGTGGAGAAAGTCATCACCAAGCTTTATTTATAAAGCACTTTAAACTTGCACAGGGATGCACAGATCTGATCAGGATCCGGTCTCTAGCCGAGCACTCAGGATGCTTTTCAGAATCCGACTCAGGAAGATAAAAAAAATCAAGTATTAAAAATATAAACAATATAAATACATGCACAATATGCAATAAGAGCAAGAGTCACAGTGTGTGTCACGGATGTGACATGCAACAGAAGCCACCAGCTGGATGCAAACTGTGGATATTCATGATTGTTGCCTTAAAAACTCGAGGCCATAAATGCCCCGAGAGGTTTTTTCGACTGAGAACCTTCACAGACTTCATGAGCATGAATACTGAAGCATCACATGAGACTTTATGGACAAGATGTGTACAATGTAACCCACAGTCGCCGCCCTTTCTCACCCAACATTTCCTGTTGACTCTCGGAACTATACACGCCATAAATTAAACGCCCTCAAAACATCATCTTAGCTCATATATTGTCAGGATAAACAACTGAGAGCTAGACAGAACAATGGAGCGGCAGTAGCTCAGTCCATAGAGACTTGGCTTGGGAACCGGAAGGTGGACTGGTAGCTGGAGGGGTGCCAGTTCACCTCCTGGGCACTGCTGAGGTGCCCTTGAGCAAGGCACCAAACCCCCCCCCCAACTGCTCGCAGCTCCACCATCAGCTCTCCCTCCACATTTGCATGTCCCTTTGTATGTGTGTGGTTAAAATGCATGTAAAAAACTGAAAAAGTATCACTTCTGGAGGACCCCCCCTCAAGGAGATGAGTGCTGAGGATGGAGTTACCTGTCCAGGTGGAGGGTTGTTGGTGCGCTTCACCCTGACGTTAATCTGCCGCCCGGAGGAGCGCAGGGTCTGGCCGTCTCCGGGTGACTCCCCGGAGCTCCTCTTCCTCGCTCTGCGGGCACCGGACGCATTCCCAGAATAATCTAAACATCAAGTCACAACAATGTGTCTTTAAACAACACGGCTTCATTCAAACGGGGCCTTTGTTGTGGCTGCTCGGGCTCTTTATGACACACGAAGATGCGCCTAATTAAGGGGAACGACTCCAAATTAAGCACGGCGATTCAAACGTTGATTAGCACGTAAACACAGCGACACATCTGCATTTAAACCAGCCTGTCATATTTAGCACGTAGCATAAATTAGCAGCTCGTTACGGACACTGACCTGCATCCGACAGCATGGCTGCAAACCGCGGCGCTTCCCAGATGAACGTTTGTATAACGTTTGTGTGACTTTCTGAGGCGGTTTAATAATAATTGTTGTTATTCGTCTCTTCTCTTATTGTTGTGGGGAGGAAATCAATGCTGCGCTTGTTGTCACCCCAGAATACCACATCCTGTTTTAAAGAGGAAATGGGCGTTTCGTTTCAGAGATGTGAGCACCGCCGCTCGCCGTACTAGTGATGGGAAGTTCGGTTCTTTTTAGGGAGTCAGATCATTTGACTCAGCTCACCAATTTCGGCTCCCAAACGGCTCTTCATTTTTACCACTTATACCTTTCATAATTCAGCCAAATTGTAGCACTGTTTTGACTTATGATTTGTATGTGTACACATATATCACGTGCAGGAGCCAAATGCAGGGTTATGGGGAGGCAGGGTGATAATTGTCTTTTTATGTTAGTACAGTAGGTGGCACTGTGATCGTCCAGGCCACAGGTATAAACCTAACACGCAGCCAGGAAAAAGGGGACAATTTAGTGTGTCAAATAGGTTGATCCTGGGTCAAACCCTCAGTAGCTTCGTAATGGACTAAACTCCTTTAACATCATGTATAGTATTCACAAGTAAAAATTACATTTTCTAATATCAATAAATTGCTGTAGCCAATTGTTTTCATTGCGTTTACAGGCCCTTGTAACTCTCTGAAACCGCCCAATGAATGCACTAACTTGCTTGTAGAACCACTCTGCTACACAAAGCAGATAGAAACACCTATAAAAACTTTTAAAAAAGGACAGCTATTGACTGTTGGATGCACAGTTCTTATGTGTCTGTGAAAGTTGTTTGTGGACCCTGCTCGATATGACAGCTTGGCTTTTTGCAGAATTCTGCATTCTGCCCTTTGTGTTTTCAAAATTTTTTAAATGTGTCCAAATGCTGCTTTTTTTTCTACTATCACTCAACAGCTCACTTACCGGAGCTGGTGTTGTGCCTTATTAAGCACCCCTGCTGTGAAATACAAAATTAAGGGTGGGGTGCCCCCCCCCCTTAATTTTTTTCTGTTGATCTCAGCATCAAATTTTTCATTTTGTAATTATGGCTGTGGAGCCTGGGGTATATTTCCACAGAACATACAAAAAGGTGTTGTTTCGCGTTCGCTATTATCCGATTTTGTGTTGAGAAGAAATCGGTTATTTACACTCAGTTTAAAGACTGCAAGTAGCCGATGTTCTTCTCTTCTATCTCCTTCATAAATGATTAAAATTGTAAAATAGTATTTTCCCCTGCGTTTGTTTGTGATATTAAGACGAATTGATTCACTTTCCGAACAACTGAGCGGTTTGTGCGCGCTCCCGCGAGGGGGTGCATTTCCCAGCAGGGGTGCTTAATATGGCACAATACCGGCTCACCATCGTTAACTTAAAAGAGCCGGTTGAAAGTGCCGGCTCTTTGAACCGGCTCGTTCACGACCGACACACCGCTACGCCGTAGTACACGGTCACCATGGCAACTGTAGTACGCCGTCACCGCCACACACACCACTATTAACGGCAACACAAGAGGAGGAGATGATGGACGGTTAACGTTAGTTTGAGGCGATTTCATCGAGTTTATCGGAGTTTTGTGACTGAAAAAAACAAGTGAAGTTTCCGCTTTTTGTTATTAAAGACAAACTTGGACCTATTTTATAATGTTTGAAACTGTAAAACTGACTTTTTTTTGACGGTAGCAGACGTTAAACCATCCGGAACCGATGCGAAATTATCCATGTTTGTTTATTTAAAGTGAGAAGTTAAAGTTAAAGAAGTTACAGATGGATTCAGGCAAAGTTATACACAGAAGAAAACCGGACATTCCTGTAATCAGACCGAGAGTATCAGATGAAAATCACCATGTTCAGCAGGTAAACACTCACTGTCTTTATATTATACTGATAAAGTGTCTCTTTAGTGTAATGTCACCGTTTTATTGTTTTTGTGTCATTATTATACTGTTTTCTCTCTGTCTCCATACACATGAATAATCTGGCTTTATATATTTTATACTTTACATGCATTTTAATACACAACAATTCAATCATCTGTCAACAATCAACTGTCTATAAATTACGCTATCAAAAATACTCAGTGTAAGGCAGCATTACCACCTGGGCAAAGTGGACTCGTGCTCCAATTATATTAATATATAACATTCAAAATCAAGTGAATGGGGACATCAGGTGAATCAGAGTCAGTTTTATTGGCCAGGTATGTGACTCCGGTTTTACCTTTGGTCTCAGATAAATACAGCTATAGACAACAGATTTAAGGGGTAAACATAAACATTACACTACTATGTGCAGATAGAAATATATAAATATGTAGATTTACATATGTGTGAACAACAACCACATTTGTAAGACAATAGTGTACTGGTGCAAAGGATGCTGAAGGATGCTTTATGTACATGAGCTAGGCGGATATGAAAGTATATACAGTATGAACAGCATGAGCAGATTGTGTTTAAGGACTTCAAACAGTGGGAAACAATAATTTACAGGTACAGTTATACACAGTTTGAGACAAAATATGATTTTAATACCATTTATATTTCTTAAAAATGTGCAGTTTCTTTATGACTATGAGTTATTAGACAGCAAATCTGTGGTCAGGTCTAACACAGGAGTGTGGGTTGATTTGGGGTGGTTACAGGCAGGATATAATGAAGATGTGTTGTCTACTTGATGTGCAGTTAGAGGCCAACAGAGTACAATCATAGTGGACCGAGAGGTCAGTAGGGCCCTCAGAGACTTATTTTTGACTGATGTTTCCCCAAGTAGTTTATTTAAAGCTCTGGTTATTACGATCCCAGAAACTGCAAAGAGTTAAAAAAGTATTACACAACGTTGCCAGAGAAGAAAGAGCGGTCAGAAGTTTGAGTTTGCAAGGATATGCATAATAAACTCATAATAAATTAATTAAACTGTCACTGAGGAGGAGTCATGATAATCCCAGGAATGTTTTGACAGACAAACTTTTGACCTGAACTGTAATTTCTCAACAGGTCAGTGCTAAAAGTCTTGAACTCAGTAAGGTGATTCGTCTTCTTGAGGATCCTTTGACAGTAAGTTAATTTTTTTTTCTGTTTTGTATATGATATATGTTCTGTTATATGTAATCATACTGTACTTTGTGTTTCTTTAAAGGCTAACTTAAAGGAGAGGCACCTTTTCGTCCTGAAGAAACTACTCAAGAGAAGCCAAATCGGCTTTGTATCCTTTTTTTTCTTGATTCAGTCTCCTGCCATAAACTTCTAATAACGCAGATTTCTTCTTCCAAGACGTGCTTTCCAAAATAAAACTCTCTCAGGTGTCGCACTCTGTGGCAGATTGTCAACTTTTCCTCCTCACCGTCCCCTGATGCAGTGATGGAAATAGATTTGCTTTCGTGCAAACCTGTACACGTCGTTCCCAAGGCTCTAATTTACAGCTGCGTCGCTGTGTCTGTCAGCATTTTCCTTATTCAGAAATAACCTCAGTCATGATGCCCACACCACTGCCTGCCTGTGTTATCTCTGTTAGCAAACACCTTCCCAAAATGTTAAAACTTCTTAAATGATCTCAAGCTTCTGAAGGAGCTGACATGCATCGCCAAAATACTCGACATCTGTGCAGAGAAAGTGAACGATCACCCTGAATACGTGCCCATCCTGTGTGAGGCACTTAAAATTTGTAGGTAAGAAACTCAAAAACATTTCAAACCTCCACGTTAAGATGTTTTTTTTTTGTTCTGGTGCCGTCGCCTGAATGCCAACTTGTTGCTTTGCTCGATCTCAGGCTTCCCTTCCTGAAGGAGAAAACATCCGATGAGCTGCACTACGCCCAGGACGTCACAGAGTTCCTCTCTCACATGGGTACACAGATCAGTTATTACTACTAATAACATTTACATTCAATCAAAATTTTAAAGGTCCAGTGTGAGCTGATTGCAACCCCCTCGCCTCACCCTCTCTTTCCTACCGTGAAGGAGAAATTATAGTGATTGCTAATATAGTTAAATATGAAATATAGTTATGGCTAGTGTTCAGTTTGTCCATGCATCTGTAAAAACGGCTCTATAAAAGTCAAAAACATAAATAAAACTCTTATTTTCGGGTGATTATACGCTGATGAAAACATACTCATGCATATTATGTTATATTTCTGCCATATTCTGTAAATAGAGCCCGCTAAATCTGACACACTGGACCTTTAAAAAAGTATCCCAAAGGTTTTTAGTTCATTTTCTGCCTTCTAGCAGTTCCTTTTCTTTCATTATGTTAGAAAAAATAATCTGAAATCTTGAAACTTAAAGAGTGAGGCTGGCATTATATGTATATGAAGAGACAAAAACAATTAATAGCCTGTTTTTTTCAACACTATGACCCTCCTAAATAAGCCGCAATCTCCAGTCAAAAACTGCAGTTCCTCAAACGTCCACTTGAGGCTGGCTCCAGAAGTGAGTCAGTCTCCATAAGTCCCCATGTTAAAATGTCCAACTTCACAGCAGAAATAAACATGTTTACAGCCTGGTACAAAAAACAGTTTTGGTCTCTATAGCTAATTTCCCCGTTCATGACAACTGTACTGAGGGTGAATTTTTATACAACTCACCTGTTCAAATTATATTAAGGCTTAAAGTTATGCAGAATTAAGAGCGCTCCTTTTCGCTGCTTTAAAGACGAGAGTGATTTGTTAAATGACGGATGTGTTTCTGTCCACAGGGTGTCTGATGAGGGTGTCAGACGCCGAAGTGAGGCAGCAGATAGTTGAGTCTGTGAAATCGTTCTTCAGCTGTGTGGCTCCTAAACAGCTGCTCGATGGTACGGACCGTGTCTCCAAGACAAAGCCTCGGACTTTCCACTCTGCCAACCGATTTTCTAGACTTTCACTGAGTGAGGCTCTGTCACGGCTCCTGTGGTGGCATGCTCGTGCTTTTGTTTCTTTTCTTTTCTATTTGTTTCTGTGATACTGATACTCAGTTTTGCATATATAACAACATGAAAATTGAGTAAAATATTTACTTTACTTTAATGTTTTCATTGTTTTTTCACTAAATCTACTATTCATCCTGTCTTGCGTCCTAATTTCAGTTTTCAGTCAACCTTTTCTTGCTGTTCTCTTAATGTTATATCACTTTTGGATTTTATTTAAGACAGATGAAGTCTAGTGTTGTCTTCCTTCTTTCATTCTTTCGTTCTGTTTTTGTATTTGTCATTTATTCAACATCTCTTCAGTGTCTTTTAGTTCACAGCTTACACCTCAGACATGTATTTTATTATGACTGACTCTTTTAAGTCTGCTTCCAGGGCTCCAGCCAACCTCTCCAGGCTACAGGCTGCAGCTGCTGGAGCGCAGTGACCTGGCTCAGACGCTGCTCCTCTCCATGGCTGCTCTGGAAAACCAGCCCACCATCAAGCTGCAGCTCCTGCAGACACTTCAGATCCTCTCCAGCTCCTCTGGTCAGTCACTGATTTTTACTCTAGAGGTAGTGGAGGAGGAGGAGGGGGAGCTGTCAGTTATGTCAATCCAACAGACGACCTTCTTCATTAGATAAAGTAGCGAGCGCTCAAGAGCATAAATCAGCTCATTACAAAATAATCAGACAATCAAAACAGTGATTTTAAGTGTCCTTGTGTCAATGTCAGCAGGTCAATGGGTTGTTTTTTAATCAATAATTACACCTCTAATCACATTTCTTTTATTTGACCACAGATATGAACTGTGTGCTCATGCTGAACGCACGAGGAGCCGAGACGATCTGTCTCCACATGAACGAACCCGACCCGTCCGGTCAGGTCCTGCTTCGCTCCTCCGAGATCCTCTGGAACCTTCTGGAGAGAGGCAGCAAGGTGGAGGTCATGGCTCAGCTTAGCAACATGGAGTGTGTCACGTACGTGTCTCCTGTGGGTTTAAAGACGCTTTCATGTCGAGGACAGTGTGTGAGAAAAGCCACCTGCTTTTTATCCACTACAATAAGTCCTAAAATAAACTGAATTTTAAGTTTAAATCTCCTATTTTATCATTTATTCAACATTTCTGCATTTAGAGTTTAAGTTTGAACACTTCTCTGTTCTTATTCTGTACAAATATCTTATATTTTTGTTAATTTCTATCTCAGATCTCTGAAAGAAGCGTTTTTTAACCAGCTGAACGGTTGCCAACAATCTGACCTTCGACTCGCAAATGATCTGCTCGTGATCACGACTCTCATCGCTGAAAATCCCAACTCTCTGCTTGTTGTGAGTACAGAGTCTGTAATGTTAGGATGCAAACACTTTGCAGCTGACATATTTAGTCACATTACACCTTACAGTTTGTCTGACATTGTGTTTTTTAATTTTCAGGAGAGCTCATTTGCCAAACAGCTTGTTGTTCTCGTCACATTTCCAGAGGGTGAGGTCCCTCTGTTCTTATAAATCTGAAGTGAGTACAGCAGCACCTTTGATGTTAACTAAATCATTTATGTTTCAGTGAAAGGTCACAACCCTTTGGTGCGCAACCTGAAGCTCAACTTCAATAATGAAGAATTGAAAATGAAGAAGCTGCTGTTGAATCTGTTGGTTTTAATGTCAAAGGACGTCGCCGCCCTGCAGGTCAGTCACATACTCAGTCAGGTTCTCTGTTTGAATACATCTAGTCTAAATGTGACATCACCCTTTGTGTTTTCCTCTCTTAGCTTTATAAAGAAGAAAAAGTTATGGTCCTCCTGCTGACTCTCACAAAGCCGCCTGCCGCCTCGTCCGAGCGCCGCTCAGGTTCACGTCACTGGTCCTCCGTCCAGCAGGAGGAGCTGCAGCTGCAGGCGCTGGCCACCCTGGCCATCGTCGCTCCGCTCATGTTGGAGGACTTCCTGTCCTGTCAGGGGAACACGTTTCTGCTGCTCCTGCTGGACTGGTGCATCAAACAAGGTGAGGATGGGAGACTAAAGAGACCCAGCCTGTATCTGAAAGTTCAGCGCTCAAACATCAACATTCGTCCTGTCAGGGTGCTCTTCAGCAAAACAATGAGTCTCGGCTCACTCACTTCAAGATGTGGTGGATCAAGTAAAAGACAGAAAACATGCAACATAGTTAGAGGACAAACTGATTGCAGGACTTTCACTTGAAACTAGAATCCAATGCTTCAAACCCTTTCAGTGCTTCGACTTCTACTGACACTTCATCTGCTGTCATACAAATCTCACATGTAAACAAAGCATGTTAAAACACTGGACACATGATTTGTACATGCAGGCACACTGAAGATTATATGTCATTGATAAAATCTCGTCCTTTTGTCCAGATGCTCACTTCGGTCACGGCGGTCACGGCGGTCACGGCGGTCACGGCGTTCACGGCGTCGGAGGAAGAGGCAGTAAAACGGCTCAGATGCAGCTTTGCATCAGAGTGATGAGATCTGTGACGTCCTCAGGTGAAGACTCAGTCTGCCAGAATCTTTGTGAACAAGGAATCATCAGCCAGCTGCTGGGTAAATTAAATCAAAGCACGACTTAAACATCAGCAGAAACATTGTACTTCATACGTGTTCAGCGCAGACATACCTGTTATGTTTTCTCAGGGATTTTGATGCAGTTGGAAGCGAGTCCTGATGACGAGGATGCGGTCGCCCTGGAGATAAAGTCAGATATTCAACTGATACTTTCAGTGCTGTGTGAGAGCAACATGCACAGAAAGGTAAAGCTGAGATTACGACCCCGAGAAGAACACTTTAAAGGCATCGTGTGACTTTTACGTGATACCTTCTCAATGTCTTTATGTTTATACTCGTCAGCCGGACGTCAGATCAGAACCTGAAGTTTTCACTGACAGTTTTCATGAACATCCTGTACATCCATACTGACAGCGGTGTTATGTTGTACCACAGGAGCTGTTTGGATCAGAGGGAGTTGAGATGGCGGTTCACTTCCTGAGGAAAGGTTCCAACAAGTTCTACAGCGGTCTGGGACACAACAAGCTCATCCTCTCCACAGTGGACTGTGTGTGGTCAGCTCAGATCTAATTTATGCTTTTTATTACAATTGTTGGGCAGTCCAAGATGTCTTTTTCTGAAAGGTTTCTCAGAACACTCTTCATGACACGATGCTGCCTCATTCTGAAGAAGCTGTCCTCTCCGGCTCAGAATAATGTGTCTATAATTGGTCGTTAGTCTGCAAAAAAGGGGGAAATGTTTACCCTCGTCGGTCCGACATTGTCATCTGACTCTTATGTACCTATCTGTTGTGTCGAGGGAGTGAGACAGCACTATCCTCTGACCTTAGTTACCTTAGTAACAATCAAAATGCCGCCTGCTTTCCTAACACATACATACAGCTGCTCTGTAACTTAAGGAGAGAGGTCAATGTCCTCATGACAATCTAATATTTAACATTGTCTACGCTGACTTTAAGACATATGTTTGACCCTATGAAATGCACACATTTACACTTATCATACCCAGAATCAATTTAATAACCGACATCTGAGTCCATCACTGCCAAAGACCAAACTGATGCTGATGTTAGTCGTTTGTATTTTCAGGATGGAGCCCCTGAATCAGGACACAGACAGACAACGAGGTGTCCTCATTCAGAAATCAGACTTGAATCTGCCCGATGTGTCTCCTTTAATTTTACCACAGTTGAGAAAGTTTGCATGTGTCCCGTCAGGTCCTGTATTGTCGGCTGCTACACCACAGAGGACTACTTTCTGGCTAAAGAGGGAGCGTTTCTTCTGTTGGACTTACTCAGTGTGAGTAGCCGACTTCCAACAACCGTTGACTTCACTGTGTCCATATGAACCTCAACGTAATGATATGGAAATGCCTCTCTCTCTCTCTCTACCAGTCGAGCCCCAGATGCGTGCACTACAACATCCTCGCCACGCTGCTGGACTTATGTGACAACCCGAACACTGTGTCTCACATCCTGAGCTGGAGAGACGACGACGGTCGGACAGCTCCCAGACTGCTGCTGCAGCTGTGGAGGGACGAAGAGGAGGAGCTGATGGTCAGCCGCAACCAACACGGAGGGATCACAGGTCAGATCGGGTTAAGATGGAGGTCACCTTTGGGGCAGATGTATATTAAATGCTCCGCCTCAGCTCTCTGTGATTTACAGAGTTTCCTGATGGACAGTGAAGTAAACTGCTGACAACTGTAGCTGCCGTTAGCTGATGTCAACTCAGTTTGTTAGTGTTTGTGTCACTAACCTGGAAGTTTACGCAAGCTCTTTTGCAGAATATATCTAATATCTATAATCTTTTCCTCTTGTTTTCTGACTTTTAGATCCCCAGAGGCCGATCTTCAGTCTTCACCAGCAGGACGACACCCAGATGTCATTTCCTGCTAACGTACCGAGTGTAGCAGTGCTGGAGTTATCAGAGAACCTGCGGTCAAAGATTTACTCCATCTTCTGCAAACTTGGTAAAGAAGTTATTAAAGATGCGTTAAACACAGTTAGTTAACAACACAGCAACATCTGTAAATATGTAGATAAAGCTATTTAGAGTAACCCTGGTGCAAAAATGACAGATGAAGCTTGTTATAACTGGTAATATGGTATAATAATTACTTTTTCAGGTTTTCAAGAACTTCCCGGATTGTCAACAAAACATTATGTGACTTTGAGCATCGTCAGGAGATATCTGGACTTCAAGGTAGAGCTGCTGTTTGTCAAGAAAAGAAACAAGCTGTTATGGCTTATTTTTAAAAAACTGAACCTGAAGGCAGACGTGAAGGTTGAGTGAACAAAAGGTAACTTTAATAATTTACTGTACCGGATGATGAACACACTGAGGAGTCAAAAACAAACTAAATCCAATGAACAGTAGTCCAACAAGGAAAAATCCAGACCTGTGATAGAAGGAGACGACCTGACAAATGAAACACAACAAAATAGAAGAGAACTAATTAACAAAGGCAGGACGAAAAGTTACACAAGACACCTTCAACTTAAAACAGGAAATGCTAAACTAGAAACCCAAAACTTATTTGTAACCACACTAGTTTTCATCAGGAGAGGTTAATCAGGTTAAAGTCCTCCAGACACTTCAGCTTTAGTCTTGTTCAAGGAGCTGAAAAGTACTTACAGATAATGTCAGTGCTACATCCCACAGCAGAATGTGAGATGGTTCTATGTATAAACTCTTCATACATGTTAACATGTCATTTTAAAAATCACGATTATAAACACTGAGGTGTCGTCGTGGCGCTGTAGGTCGGTGAGGTGTGGGAAGAGATCAACAGGGAGCTGAGTCTGGACGGCGTGAGGCCGATCAGCCCTGACGAGGAGGCTCTGAGCGTCATCTGTAAGATCGCAGAGGACACGGCGAGGAGAGTGACGGCAGAACAAAACAGCATCCTGGAGCGGCAGGAGAAGGAGGACATCGGCGAGGAGGAGCTCATGTACACAGAGGTACAACAAAGTCTGCGAAAGACAGCTTTGAATGTGTTCACTGAGTGCTTTCTGGCTTCTCGACATCGACACAGCTTCACAATTTACACTCCTCATCCTGCAGATTAAGTCTCACTGGAAGCAACAGGAGCTCAGGGCCAAGTCGTGGCAGGATTACCTTTCCAAGACTTCAAACTACGAGATCCTGAAGGTTTAACTTTATGAGATATAAACTCAAGTTATCATCGCTGTTACAAAGAATCAGTTTGAGTAATTGTTGTTTTATTTGTGCAGGAAGTAAAAGCACAGAGGGAGAAATACATCGAATCATCCAGACCCAAACCAAAGCATGAGGATGCTACGGTTCATCCTAAAGAGGTCTCTCGCTCACATTTATATATATTTATATATTTTAAGACTGTTCTGCTGTCAGGAGATAAAAACCTTCAACCAGGTGGTTCAATCAGTTTTTCTGACCTCCACAAACAAACGGTGAGAGCTGGTCTCTTACAAGAGGAAAAGTGTTTAGGAAAGGACACAAGGGAGGGAGGACACTGGGAAGGAACAAAAGAGATACGATGCAGTGTAGTACTGCTCTGTCATTAAGGCTAACGTCATCTTACAGCTCAAATGTGCAGGACATCACGGAGACCTTCTGACCTGCTGTGTTTTTCTGTGTTTTTCAGCATTTCATCGGTCAGGTCGTGTCTGTAGAGAGCACAGACGCTCCGGGACCCGCGGGAGTGAAACTGACGTTGGCCAGAGCTGCGATCAAGACTGCAGGTCAGGACGTCGACGGGCCGACGACACAGGACCCCGAATACTTCAGCACCGTGTCTGTAAAAGACTGACGACGGAAAAGAAACCCCACAACCAAACAGAGAATAAACTGCACAGACCAAACTCTGCAGCACATTAACATTCATTCATTCATTCATTCATTCATTCACAGCATCTGTAGAGACTGAAATGTTTTATTCGACTTTGGCAGACATGAAGTCATCATGTGCACAATCAGCACCTTGTAGTCCGGTCCACCTCCTGCTCCTCTTACATAGACAAACGCACACAGTGTAGTGAACTGACAGGCCTTTGTGGCCTGTACAGCTGTTTAAATGGATGTATATAATTAAATAAAACAACATTCAGATCATTCAACCTTTAATTAGACTGTTTGATATGTTTCTATTATATATGTTCTTTATTTGTTTATGTAACCAGCAGAGCGACGTGAACAATCACCGTGGCATCATGGAAACTGAAGGCCTTATGTAACATCTAAATAACAAACACTGCAGGCTGCAGATCATCGCTGTGTTTGTCACCCTGCATGTTCATGTAGAACTTTCTCTGTCATGTTTTTAAGTTACATAAGTCACTGCAGCGCATTAACACACATGTTAACTCAAGCGTGCAACATGCTGCACAGAGCCACCTCTCTCCTCCTCACCCCGCTCTCACCCTCATTTACTGGCTGGATGACCAAATCATCTCTGACAGGCTGAAGCTTTTCATGCAGCTCCGCGAGGCCGTCAGACCGGGATGTTCACGCCGCACAAAAGAGCCGGGACACGCAGGAGTCTGTTCAGTATACGACGGGCTGCTGCTGTTTGTTCAGGCTGCTGAGAGGCTTCACATGCTGAGCTGCTGAGCTGCTGAGGCCGTCGATGAAGGTGAGCGTGGACCGACATCCAGATGAGCTGTTAACTTCAAACTGTGAGAGAGAGTTTTACCGAAGTACTGGAAAATTTCAGGTTTCAAATTTTACTCAAGTGAAGCTTTAATAAATTTGTTGTGTTTAAGAATTGTGTTGCAAATAACTCAGTTGGCTTCTGTCTTTACTAATATTAATATATCTCAACACAGAGGAATAAAACTGTATTTTACTGATGACAGGAGAGTCTACATGCGAGGTTCAGGAGTGGAAAAGCAGCTTGAATATTCAAGAAGTACTGACGAGGATATTGTGAAAGAAAATATGTGAAAAGTACAAAACATCTTGAGTATAATCTGACTTAAAGAGACGATTTAATATTTAGTGATGCTCTGAGAAGTTATTTCTAATGTGGCTCGATTATCTCTAGATTATCTGCAGACAAACTACACTGCACCTTCTGTAGTTCCTCCCAAGGAGCGTCATGATGAATCTCAGGGTCACAAGATGGGACAGAGGGAAATACATATTTCTGCTACAGGATAGTGTGTACCTGTTGTTTGATTTGACCTCAGCTGGATGGTTTTACTTCTTCAGATCCCCTAAAAATATCAAAAACAATCTAGGAAGAGGAGTTCACTCCCAGCTCGTTACATAGAGGATACATGTAGAAACAGATTTGTTCTGTCTTTCTCCAGAGCGATACGACATCAAAATAATACACTAAAAACACACGAGACTGAAGTTAAACATCATATGATGGCTACAGAGGAAAGGTGTACATGTTGGTGGATGTTTGTGAACTTGTGGAGGAGTGACGACAGTTTTTCTTCCCCTGCAGGAAGGCCGTTTGTCTGAGAAGCTCCAGCAGCAGAAATGATCATCAGACTGGGAAGACTGACACCGGGATACTTTCATCTCCTCCAGGTTGGTCAAAACTCCAGAAAGCACAATCTGGCTTTTATACTTTATAATTTTTTAAATAGATTTTTATAGAAATGCTTTAAACTGAGGGAAGCACAGCGATTAACAACAAGTAAATTAATATTTCATAGAGAGCTGATGCAGCTCGTCCCGGGAGGTTACGTTATGTAACCTGTTCACACTCAACCTCTCAGTGTTGAACGTAATAGGCTGTGTGTGTGTGTGTGTGTGTGTGTGTGTGTGTGTGTGTGTGTTCCTAATGCAACAGCAGTCAGCCCAGCTCGGCGTCTGTCTTTCAGCCTTTTATTTCACCAAGCTCTCACCAACCACTAAAAGTCAGTCCCAGATTTACTCTTGTCCGGCGGCTTCTTGCTCGCTCACTCTCTCCTTTTCTCTTCTTAGCTTCCTCCGTTAACGTCCTCTTCTTTCTCTTCTCCTCTGCCAATATGTCCATAGAGGCTGCTGAGCCTGGTTACATTTGTCCAGCTCCAGTTCTGGCACGACACCAGCTCTGCTCGCATTGCTAACACTGTGATATTTAGCGGGACATGTGTACCATGTTAATCATTTTAGTTTGCTAATATAGATCATTTGTGACTGCACACGTTTTGAACGGCTCCGTTTCTGGAAGTGAGTTTCAGAAAACCTCAAATAAAGAGTAAAGCACGAGATGAATCGGAGCAAACAAAGCGGACAAAAAGATACGAGACTGTGTACATAATTATTTGAATTGTGAAGGAACTACTCATCCCATAAACCATTGTGAATACGTTTCAAATCACTTCCAACCAAACGGCAACCTCCGCGGCTGTGAAGTGAAACCAATGCTGAAGTGCCAAAAAACTGCAGTTCCTCACACGTCCACTTGAGGCTGGCTCCAGAAGTGAGTCAGTCTCCATAAGTCCCCATGTTAAAATGTCCAACTTCACAGCAGAAATAAACATGTTTACAGCCTGGTACAAAAGACAGTTTTGGTCTCTATAGCTAATTTCCCCGTTCATGACAACTGTACTGAGGGTGAATTTTTATACAACTCACCTGTTCAGATTATATTAAGGCTTAAAGTTATGCAGGATTAAGAGCGTGGACGCTTTGATTGACAGGTGGGTGCTGTTACAGATAGCTTGTTTGAGCACCCAAACTAGTAACACTGACATAATCACATAGAAATAAACACACTGTTGCTTTAATATGTTTTAACTGTCCTCTAATGAGACATCTGTCCGTCCTGTGTACAGAGGCAGGTCTCAGGTGAGGTCCGGATGCAGCCACAGAGCAGTTTCATCGACCCGATCGCCATGGCGATGGCCACGGTGGGGATGGGAGTGTCTCTGTACAGTGCCAGGCAGATGGCAGACAGAGTCCACCTGAAACATCCAAACGCCTGAGATCAGAGTGAGAATAAGACTTCAGACATGGCCACTGTGGGCGGTTTGTGTGACAGTTCGTTGGTCTGTGTACGTCAGAGGAGGTTTGTGATGGAGGACGAGGCTGAGAGAGAGTTAACGTGTTTGTGTGGCGTCGCTTTGAAGGAAAATCTAAGTGTTCCCCGAGAGGAAAATATGAGTCATTGTTCGGTCCCTGCAGGACGACGTGTCATCAACACTTCCTTTGTATTCACAACATTTTGAAGTAAACATAGCACTGTAAGTGAGCCTGTAGTTTGACCACTCTTTAAGAGGACTGCACATTTATTAATCATAATAACTTTATTTATACGGCACCTTTAAAACAGAGTTTACAAAGTGCAGGATACACTAACAGAGAGAGCCAAACAAAAGCCAGACAAATTAAGATTTAAGACTTCCAGATATACAGTGATTGTATTTTAATGAGCATATCTGTCAACGAGGATCTCAGGATTATAATTTAACCTGCAGCCATTATTATTCCCTGCATTTATAGTGCAAAAAAATCAGGTTTAATAAAAATAATCTAATAAAAATGAAATAAAATGATCTATCTCGGCATGCTAGCTTGTTGTATTTGTTGATATTAGTCACAAACATGCAAAATATCCCAGTCCAGTCATTAGTTTGTTGTGTTTTAGCACCTTAATGTTTTAAATTTAGATTGTAGATTGTAAAGCAGCATCACCAGCTAAAAGGAAAGCTGTTTTTTTTATTAGGGCATCTTCAGTTTGTACTAAAATGTGACAAATAAAATGTCTGTAAGTGTGAAATGCCACTAAAATGTGAAACGATTGTACTGTAACAAATTGATGTAATTCTCAAATAAACAGTTTTGACATGTATACGTGATGTTTTCGAGGAGTTTCATGTAACATTAGAGCAGCTCTTTGTTCTCAGACTTCGAGACACTGAGATGAAAGTCAGAATGTTATCTTCTTTTATTTCATATATGTGTTTGTTTATAGTGTGCTTTCTCTCTCAAACACAGCCCTGATCATCATAGTTAGGGTTTTTGGAGGCCTAAGTAGGATTTAAGATTGAGTGTTACAGTCGCAGTTACATGTATCACAAACACAAAATATACATGAGGTAGATACGTTTGAGTTGCTACAGTATAAATAGAATTAAAAAGGAAGAACATGTAGTTCTATTTGTGCAAAATATTAAAAATAAATTATAAATCTGAGTCTGTACAGTAACTTTGTGTAATAAAATGTGCATTGTGCGTGCTCTCCATGCAGAGAGGGGAGTGTTAGAGATTGTAATGACTTTTTTTTTTCTTCTAAAAATGCAGCTAAAAAAGTACATTTACATATTTGGTGAGGTTATAACGAAAATAAGATGTGAATTTTCAAATATTTAAAATAAAAAATGACGATGAAACTTCTCTCTGAACAGCCTGTATGTCTCTAATAACTTGTGCCAGTCTGTCTGATGTTGCCTGCTGATGTTCCATATCAGCCTCTTTGTTACATATTTGTCTTGTCATAAACTAACAAGCGTTCGGTGTATGTTTCCATCAGACAGCAGCCAGACGAGGAGGTCTGACTGTGGGAACCAGCCACGGTTGTTGGTTTTACTAATTCCTCTCTGCTGGTGGCTGACGGAGATGAAGAGGACGTGTGAGCTTTGAATCATTTGTTTGTTCTGAACTGGAAGTTATTCCAAATGACCGGTTATTCTAGTTTGATGAATATATCTGTCTCTGATTTCATCAATGTTTTATACTGTCTATGATTCAGATTCCCACTGTGAAACTTGAAATCACAAATTAATGGAAAATAACTTTTTACAGTAGTTTTCTGTTTTTAAAAAAATTGTTCACAAAACTCTGGTTAATTCCCACCTCTTCCAGTCCAGTCAAGGTGTCGTTTAGTATCCTTGACAATGAACCCTGACAGCTGTGACATCGGGTGATTGTGCCCTGATGTTTGATCGTAGCAATGAAGGGAAAATCCGTAAAATATTATTTAAAATTGTTATTACAAGACTTTAAAGTCTGCGTAAAGGCAATTCTTCCAAAATACATTAAATATGTTGGAAAATAGTTGCTGAAAACACGTGAAAAGACTTTGAACGATATATCACTGTAATGTGGAGTTAGGTTCGATGACATGGCTCGATGACACGCTGAGGCCACCCTGAGCAGAGAGACAGAGATGAATTCATCTCGCTCAGTTAGTCATGTCATTTTCACAGTCCTGGAGCTGAGAATTCATTTTTACCCGATTTTGACACCTAATTTCATAAACTTGTCGATAATCATTCGAAATTTGGCTGGGTGGTTAATAACACTTTCTTCTTTGGTCTGACAAACTCAGAACACACATTTATTCTGAATTTACACGGATTTTAAATCCCTTTTTGTATGTTGTCATTGTTACTATTATTTATCTCAGTATGTGGAGTGTTTGCACTTTATTTTAAGAGTTGCACAGCAGATTTCATTGCACGTGTTGCAGCTGATCATTTTATGTAAAATGTTGTACTAAACCTGTAAAATAAAGAATGAAACACACATCAATCATTCTGAATGTAGTGAAGTAGTAATATAAAGCAGCAGAAAACAGGAGTAATCAAGTTAGGGCACCTCAAACTGTGTTCAAACACAGAGGTGTAGTCGGTGTGGAGGCAGCCTGGTGGTCGTTGTGGTCCTCCTCTCCAGCAGATGTCACTTTCACTGTGTGTAAACTTTGAATGAGCTGCATGTGAGAGAGAGAGGGAGGTTTGTGTCTGATGGGTGGATGTTGCTGTCAGTTGTTGCTTCTTGACGCAACTTGAGCAGATTTCAACAGTTTTGGATGTAAACCATCAAATGATCTGATCAGACAGAGACAGAAGCGTGATATAGATTTAAAGGCACCACCCTCAGATGACAGCAGCTTGTTTGTTCGCAACATGAAAACAGCGTTTATTCTTCTGTAACTATGCGTAAATTTAAGATGCCTTTGGAGTTTGTGCGTAAAAGTACGCGCTTCCCTGTGGCAGCGCACCAGCAGCAGCAGCAGCAGCAGCACGCTCGCTTCCCGTACTATCCTCATCTTCATCTTCATCGGATCTAGAGCTGAGCAGCTGAGCAGTTCAGCCGTCAAACTGTCTGAAAATGGCTGTGCTGCTCCGTCGTCCCCGGAGGAGCTCCAGCCCGCTCACTGCCCTCGCCGTGCGGTCAATGTGCGTTGCCGTTTTGTTGCTCGTTTTCGTCTGCGCTGCCTCTGCCGCGAGTCGTGATGCTGTCGAGGGAAACAACGACACGTCTCATCATCAAACTAACTCCACCGCTCACAAAAAGGCTTTCCCCGTCCTCTCCTTCAACTACGACCACGTCAGGAAGCCCTTTGAGATCTCTCTGTGGATCCTGTTGGCCCTGCTCATGAAACTTGGTGAGTGACGCATGACTGACATTAAAGGAGGATTTCCTGCTGTCAACATGATTAATACTCCCTCCTCCAGTGTTACTGAGGGGCTGGGTCATCATAAAGTCATGGGTGCTGAACAGAGGACATCCTAAACTGTATTTTAGAGGATTTTCATGGTTTGTTTGGTTCAAATGTGTTTCTGAAAGTTTGTAAAATGTCAGGCTGGGAACAAAACTGAATATTTAACCCCAACAGCAGAGGTGAAGATATGAATACAGGATGACTGATGACGTTCAACTAAATATAGAAACAACCAGCTGCTAAGAAGCGTGAAAAAATGAAGCTTTTTCTCTTAAAGTATGCAACTTTATCAGCGATCAGCCCCCTGTGGGTCCCCCTTTGCCGCCAAAACAGCCCTGACCCCGTTGAGTCATGGACTCCACCAGACCTCTGAAGGTGTGCTGTGGTATCAGGCAGCAGATCCTTTTGCTCTGTGTGTATTGAGGCCAAGTCAACACCTTGAACTCGGATGTTGTGTTCCTCAAACCATTCTTGAACATTTGTGGCAGGATGCACTGCGTGTCCACACCACTGACCGTATAAAGAGTGGACAGAGCATCCGTGACGTCACCCACAGGTTTCTGAAGAGCTGTTTTGAAGCTCTAAATCTGTGGCTGTGGCTGCCACCATCTTGGTAGTCCTGCCTCTTCTTCAGCCCGCCTCAGGTCCGCCGATGATCCACGTCTTTGCAGATTTTTTAGAAGAGGCAGGACTACCACACTGTCCACACAGAATCAGCCGAGCCTCTCGTAGTTTAGTTGCTGCAGCCTGAAAACATCGATCACCGCCCGTATTAAGTTGGTTGCATGTGACAGAGATCATAGTAAGTAGTTTTGAGCGTTGTGTCATGCCCTGACTGTTCAGTTGGAGATGAGTTTAATTTTTAATGAGTAGATTCATGTTGTGGACAGAGATGGTTGTTTTTCCCGTGGTGGATTTTCCTCCTGCAGGCAGAGACTAATGGAGTTTCCACAGGCTGCTTCGGGTCTGTTCCTCTAGCTTATTTCAGGACCTGTTGGCATGAGAGCGTCCGTCTGTCTGCGGCCAAAGCAAATGTTGAAGGATTAGAGTTATATTCAGCCGTGGCACACGGGGTCTGAAAGCAGTTGTTAAGGCTAATTAGAGGGATTGAATGTATCTCTGGAGGTTTATAAGAAGTCATCTCTTGCCTGTGGCCTTTTTAGCTTTGACACAACTACGCTACAGCCTTATGATGAAGCCTGACAGGAGTTATAAACATTCCCATTAACCATAAAGACACACTAACAGACAGTTAAAAGCAGGTATTAATGGTAAATTCTTGGATGTATTAATGAATATGTAGAAAAACATAAAATAATGTGTTGTTAATGGTGTTAAATCTGAGTTTTTTGTGTGATTTAAGTGAGAAATTAAACGTAATTCATGATGTAATTAAAGTTTTTGGTTGGATATTGGAAAATGAAACTTCCAGTGGAGAAAACCGAGAGACTGACATCGAGGAGTCGAGCACAAATGAACAATGTTTGCTGCAGATCTTTTTTGACACGTATATTGTAAATTTCTTTAGTACACCCTAAAAGATAAAATCCTTCACACGAGGCAGGTTTATTCCTTCATTTATTATTTATTGTTGTCAGAACCGGCTCAAAAACCAGAAATCATTTTGTGGTACTCCTGATCCGCACTTCGCTTTCTAATATTTCCTGTTTCTGAACCGCTCATTTTACCACCACTCACTAACTTGCCATCACATTTCGGCTCATAAGTAATCATGGAAGTGCTAAACGCTACGTGCAGTGTGACTGTGTGAAACAAAGAAAATGCAAAACATTGTACAGTATGTTAAGTTGTTTGAGAACCAGTGACGTAGTATATTTGGAGTTGGAAAGATAGGTGAGAATTATTGCTAAAGGAAGGTAAAGAAACGAACAATGTGTGTGATACAGGTGTATATGTGTCGCCACGCAGGTTAAACAGATACTGGATGACTGTGGTTTGTCTTATCTGTAACTCACACAAACTGCTCAGGAACAGTTCATGGAAAAATGACAAACTGAGCTCAAAAGTTTGACGTCATGAGATATTTATGTAATGTTTGTTGTATGGAAACCAAATGTACAGACTCTGGCCTTGTTTAATTTAGATTGAAATGATTAAAATAAGTCCTGCATGATACCATAACATCTAATTTGTGCTTCTTCCAGCTGCTCCGTGATCATTCTGTTGTTGTTTGTCTGTAAAAGCCTAAAAGGTTTGACTGTTTTATTACCCGCCATGCCGCCATGTTGAATGTCAAAACGCAGATTCCAGGAACGCGTCTCCTGCAGTTTGTTGTTGGCTGACTGAGCAGAACGAAGCTCTCCGGCGTCTTATCTGTCCGTCCAGCTGTTGCGGCCGTGGGCCGGTCCGACTTCCTGTCCTAATGCACTGCTCGATAACAAAGATCCCAGTGTGGCAGAGTCAGAGAGGAGAGGAGGGGGCGAGGACGGCTGCACACAAGACCACTGACTGAATAAAACATCGCAGAAAACGTTTGTTACAGCACATCACATGACAGAGGCACTGAATGAGAAGGCCTCATCGGGCTGAAAGAGCAGTTACAATAATGTGCAGAGTGTGGATCTACTGTATCAGGCCTACAGCCTGCTATACATTTAACCCATAGATGCACAAGCCATTGCAACCTACGCTGACATAACTGGGTCAAAAATGTGTTTTTATATTTGATATAATGTCAATGTTTACAACTTCAACAATCCCAAAGTGGCCAAAAAAATCAATTATTCCAAGTTACAAGTCTGTAATGTTTCATTATCAAACCTATAATTGTCTAAATTATGCTAATTTGCTACTTATACGAACAGTTTATCCACGACTACACTAATGCTAACTGGCAAGCTAATGTTAAATTGCGATAAAGCAGTTCACAGTTCACCTACAACTACATTAATGTTAGCTGGAACGCTAATGTTGGCTAACAGGCTAATGTTAGCTTGCAATAAAGACGTGCTGCTTATGCTAACAGTTCATCCACAACTACACTAATGTTAACTGGCAAGCTAATGGCAACTAGCAATAAAGAAACCGCTGTTTCGGTTCACTGTCACCGCTTTCATTGCTTTGTTTATGCCCACAGCAGGCAGCTGTTTCCAATGGAAGCAGTCTAAAACCACAATGTACACCACCAAACAAAAGATAGACACAGTTAGCAACTAGTTGGTAAACACAGTGGAGCATGTTAGCTGCTCAACAACCAGATATTTCTCCCAGGAGTTGGTGGAGACCAAAAACAGTTAAATAAGCAAATGTTTGCTCATAAGTGTTCATAACTTGTTGTCGCTGCCCTGAAGTGTCTCAAAAAAGTAAATTATTCCAGGTTTTCATGAGTAAAGCTTTAAAATCTTTAAAACTTCTCTCTCTCCAGGCTTTCACATCATCCCCACAGTGTCGACCGTTGTCCCAGAGAGTTGTCTGCTGATCTTCGTTGGTCTGCTGGTTGGCGGCATCATCAAAGCCATCGGAGAGGAAGCTCCCATCCTCGACTCGAAGCTCTTTTTCCTCTACCTGCTGCCTCCCATCATCCTCGATGCTGGCTACTTCCTGCCAATCCGGGCCTTCATGGAGAACATGGGCACCATTTTGGTGTTTGCGGTGGTGGGGACTCTGTGGAACGCCTTCTTCATCGGCGGGATGATGTACGGCGTTTGTCAGATTGAAGGAGGCAAGCTCGCCACTGTGGACCTGCTGTCCTGCCTGCTGTTCGGCTCCATCATCTCGGCCGTGGACCCCGTCGCCGTCTTGGCCGTGTTCGAGGAGATCCACATCAATGAGCTGCTGCACATCCTCGTGTTCGGGGAGTCGCTCCTCAACGACGCCGTCACTGTGGTGAGTCACTGTATACAAGTACTGTAAGTAGAAGTATTGCTACAGTAAACTGTCCAGTCCTGATGAGTTTTTTGGTTTTGGTTTGGTTGTTTTGGTTTAATGCATAGATTCGTGCAGTTCTCACTGGACCTCATACGTCAGATTGCTTTTTTGGATGCGTGTTGCTGGGTTTGTTGAAGATCCTTTTGAGTTTTTCCTGGTATGTATGCCAGATATGTAGGAGATGACAATGTTGTTTCATCTATCCTTTTCTACATCACCCAGTGTTGTTGTCCTTCCTGGATCTTTCCCAAGCGTCCAGTTGGAGTACCCACAAACTTTGATTGCGTTGCTCAAATGTTAGTGATCCTTTTCTTGAGCTTAGGCACTCGTAGGTCCTTTATGATACAGGTCTACAGCCAAGCCCCAGATTTAACACTTCTCGAAGGAATATGACCTGGACAACAGTTTGGAAATCTAGCTCCGTGAACACATGCTACACCCGTGTTAATCTGCCATTCTCTTGTCGTGGAAATGGTGTTCATTTTTCTTTGTTTAGGTCTTTAAAAAGTCTGAAATTACTGCAGAGAAAGAAAGAAATCTAACTTTTAATCTAATATGAAGACAAATGTTTGATTATTGATGAATAGAGATGAGTTAAAGGTTCAGTGTAAGTCTAGCTCTGTCATTGCTTGGATCTTTTCTTGATGAATGTTTCTATTTAAAGTGCTGTTTATATTCCTGTTGCTCTCCTCATGATTTAAAAATAGCTTCAACTCTGCTGCACATACTGCAACTGTTGCTACTACAACCACTCATGACAATAATTATGCATTTTATTTTGTAGAGTGCACTCAGGTGGCAGTTTATTAGCTAAACCTGACTTAAAGTAACTCAACAGTCTTGCAATAAAGCTGTTTTAATGTTCAGAAGTGTTGAAAACTCTAAATAAGTTTCTGATTTTTGAGACGTCCTGTTAATAAACAGCCGAGAACATAACTTCCTTGACAAAGATAACACGTGGACTCAAAGTGTTTCTCTCTTTGCAGGTCCTGTATCACCTGTTCAAGGAGTTTTCCCAGGCCGGGACTGTGACCGTGGTCGACGCTGTCCTCGGAGTGGTCTGTTTCTTCGTGGTTTCGCTGGGAGGTGTCCTGGTTGGAGCCATTTACGGCCTCCTGGGAGCTTTTACCTCTCGCTTCACCTCGCACACTCGCGTCATCGAGCCCCTGTTCGTCTTCCTCTACAGCTACATGGCTTACCTATCCGCTGAGGTCTTCCATCTGTCGGGCATCATGTCGTAAGTCTTCACTACAGTCCCAACAGGGACTTTTCTTTTCTGTGAGGGAGCAGACAAAAACAGGGAGTTTCTTTTCTGCCTCTAACAGGTTAATAGCATGTGGCGTGATGATGCGGCCGTACGTGGAGGCCAACATCTCCCACAAGTCGTACACCACCATCAAATATTTCCTGAAGATGTGGAGCAGCGTGAGCGAGACGCTCATCTTTATCTTTCTCGGTGTTTCCACGGTGGCCGGTCCTCACGCCTGGAACTGGACCTTCGTCGTTTCCACCGTGGTCCTCTGTCTCGTATCAAGAGTCTTGGGTCGGTACAACAAAACATCGTTGAATAATAGTTTTCTTTTTGGGAAAATTAAATGCCCGTTTTGAATTTGATGCCAGCGACTTTCTTCGCTTTCAATGTTTTGCCCATCGTCACATTTTGTTTCTGTTTACATGTTTCAGGAGTCATTGGTCTCACGTTCATCATCAATAAGTTTCGTATTGTGAAGTTGACCAAAAAGGATCAGTTCATCGTGGCCTACGGCGGCCTGAGAGGTGCCATCGCGTTTTCACTGGGCTTCCTGCTGACCAACAACGAGATGAAGCACTTGTTCCTCACCGCGATCATCACGGTCATCTTCTTCACCGTCTTCGTGCAGGTGAGAAGGGATCGGGTAGTTTGACGACGACGACGATGAACGTCTGAATTTCTGTGTTTTATTCATCAAACGGTTTGGTCTGCATTGAAAGCCCTCACTCCTGTTTCTGTCTTCAGGGAATGACAATCAGGCCTCTGGTGGAGCTTTTAGCCGTGAAGAGGAAGAAGGAGAACAAGGGGTCGATAAATGAGGAGATTCACACGCAGGTCAGATCAGTTATAACTTTACAGCACACAGCAGAGGAACAGAGTCACAGTAAAAGAATAGATAAATAGATAAAACAGACTTTTTGAATGACGTTTTGTGTTTATTGTTCATCATTCAGATGTTACTAAATATATTAAAAAAACTCATACTGTTTCCAGTTCCTGGATCATCTCCTCACAGGAATCGAATGCATCTGTGGTCATTATGGACATCATCACTGGAAAGACAAGTATGATTTAATTAAAGTGTCTTGTGTCTCCTCCTGTTACTGTGTTTAATGTTGAAATGTTGCTGTAAATGTTTGGTGCTTCAGAGTGAAAGGAAGTCATTTTGCCAAATTAAAATGTCATGGTGGTTAACAACCCATTTTCAACCCATTAATTATTAACATTTTAACCCATTTTCTAATATTAAAGCAGCACTGTGTAGAAAATGGTCGCCAGTTTCAGATTGCATAAATATGGACAGCTGTACGCGTGTATTTGTTCTGATTACATTACTTATGATCAAAAACTAGCAAGTCGACAACTTTGCTAACAAATATCAAGTAAGGTCAACAACACAAGACATAGCAGCCAGTTAATATTACTGACTAGTCCAACAGCAGTCAGCCCAGCTCGGCGTCTGTCTTTCCATGTCCGTAGAGGCTGCTGAGCCCGGTTACATTTCCCAGTTTTCCAGCTCCGGTTCTGGCACGACACCACCTGTCTCTCCCTTGGGCCTGTTAACCTCCTCTTCTTTTTCCCTGTGGTTTAAAACGCCTGTGGTACAAACACTAACACTCCACCGGTGCTCTGAGCTCACAGTCCGGGCAGCCCGGCTAACAATCTGAGCTAACATGAGCTAACAGCAGCTACCGTTGGCAGCAGTTTACTTCACTGTCCATCAGGAAACTCTGTAAATCACAGAGAGTTGAGGCAGAGCAACATTTTCTCCATAAAATATGATCCAGTTTCACCAAAATCAGTGAAATAGCTGGTGGTATGTGACTTAGTGCCGTAAAGCGTTACGTACTTCTCATGGGTGATCGTACCCGGAGCTCAAAGTTACATAGTGTGAGAACAGACGTATGACAGAGACACCATTCACCTGGTTGCACTTGAACGCAGCATCAACATGATTTAAAATCTGTTATTTAATGATAGAAAAGAAGTTGGGAAAACTTTAAAAAAAAACATAAAAACAAATAACGTCATCTGCTGTGCTCAGGATGAACCGCTTCAATAAAGCCTACGTGAAGAAGTGGCTGATCGCAGGCGAACGCTCCACAGAGCCTCAGCTCATCTCCTTCTACAACAAGATGGAGATGAAGCAGGCCATGATGATGGTGGAGAGCGGGAGCGCCGCCAAGCTGCCCACCATTGTGTCGTCCGTCTCCATGCAGTAAGTATCAGTCGTAAATCATGTTTTTCACATCGTCCTGATGTCTTAAAGTTGTGATTAAATGTTCTTCGTGTCTCCACAGAAACATTCAGCCACGAGGGCCGGCCAGACGTCGCGCGATCCCGAGCATCTCGAAGAGTCGTGAGGAAGAGATCAGAAAGATTCTGAGAAACAACCTGCAGAAGACGAGACAGAGGGTCGGTAACACAACACAACGAAGAGTTCAGCAGTCTGTTTGTTAAAGCTTGTAGAGATGTGATGAGTCCAGCTTTCACACGCTGTCATTCATGTTTTTTCTCCTGCGTTGTCTTCAGCTTCGTTCCTACAGCCGACACGACCTGATGATCGACCCGTTTGAGGACCTGAGTGAAGTTCGCTTCAGGAAGCAGAGGGTGGAGATGGAGAGGAGGGTGAGTCTAAACGTTTGATTGATGATTACTGGTTGTGATTTTTAAACTCTTCAGGTCTTAAGCTACGTTTGCGTCTCATTCACAGATGAGTCACTACCTCACAGTTCCTGCAAACCGTCAGGAGACGCCGCCAGTGAGAAAAGTCTGCTTCGAACCAGGTCAGTTAAACACACAACACTGAAGTTATCTAAACGAATGATTCAGTAGTCAAACATTCAAACACTGAACTGTATCTTTATCCCAGAACACCAGGTTTACACGTACGATGACAGCGAGAGCACCAGAGGTTCGACCGCTCAGCCGAATCTCAGCTCTCCCGATGCCGTCAGCCTGCTGAACGAATCACCGCAGAGGCCCAGTCAGAGAGGGGACGGCGAGCTGAGGGCGAAGGACGAGCAAGAGGAGCAGAAACTATCCCGCTGCCTTAGTGACCCCGGTCCAAACAAGGAAGAGGAAGGAGACGGCTAATTCATCTCATAATAATAAAGCACATATTTACAGTCCAGACAGCAGAGGATGATTTGTGATCTCCTCGTGTAGTCTGCTGTATGTAACGAGTGGAGAGCCCTGAATGAAGCAAAGCTTGATATTTTTAAAGTGTTCTTTGTTCTGTTTTTGTGATATGAGATTTTTTTGTGCAGTTTTTTGGGTATGCTTGTTTTTCATATGAATTTTTATCATGTAACACATTACCAAAGCATGCACCGCTGGCCATTTGAACGTCTTTCAGGGTTGTAAGTGAGCCAAGTGTCAACATTTTGTGTCTTAACATGCAGCCTCAAAATAGTACAAAAAAAAATGACAGAGCACTTGTTTTAACAAGCTTGAAGCACCAGATGGGCGGAGTTAACCCCCTCAAAGCACAGTATATGGAGTCTGCAGAGTAAAGCTCGACTGATCTAGGTTGTCTTTGCCAATATTTGTAGCTATATCAGTATTAGCAGATGAGAAATTCCTCTCAGAAATGCCATAGACAGTATAAAACGTGGACAGAGGTGACGGCTCAAACAAGCCATCTGTATCGGCACCCACCTGTCAATCAAAGCATCCATGCTCTTAATTCTGCATAACTTTAAGCCTTAATATAATCTGAACAGGTGAGTTGTATAAAAATTCACCCTCAGTACAGTTGTCATGAACGGGGAAATTAGCTATAGAGACCAAAACTGTTTTTTGTACCAGGCTGTAAACATGTTTATTTCTGCTGTGAAGTTTGACATTTTAACATGGGGACTTATGGAGACTGACTCACTTCTGGAGCCAGCCTCAAGTGGACGTTTGAGGAACTGCAGTTTTTGGCACGGCAGTTTTTTTGGTAATGAACTATTGGCTGAACTGAAATTTGGTAGTTATAGATTTAAAGGTCCAGTGTGTAACATTTAGGACAATCTATTGGCAGACATTGAATATAATATTCATAACTATGTTTTCATTTGTGTATAATCACCTGAAAATAAGAATGAGACTATTATATCAACACAGAGAGCGGGTCCTCTTCTACGGAGTCCACCATGTTGAACCGCCATGTTTCTACAGTAGCCCATAAAGGACAAACAAAACACTGGCTCCAGATAGGGCCTTTGACGTTTTTTTTGCGAGTATCGCAGCCACTGCAGTTTGGAAGAGGAGGGTGAGGTGAAGAGTATTCAGTTGGTTGCAGCCTCACAGATGCCATTAAATCTACACACTGGACCTTAAAGTGAACCTTTGAAATACCTGAAAAACTACATTCCCATCAGCCTCTGCTTTACTTTGTGAGCGTCCTGATGTTAGCATTCAGCTCAAAGCACTGCTGTAGTTAAAACCCAGCATACACCTCCACAAGCTGTCCAATCACAGCATGACGTGTGCGCGTGACGTCCACTTTGGACACAACCCCCTCGAATACGACGTTGGGAAGGTGTTTGAACGTCCGACGATCACGTCTAAACAAAAAAAAAAAAAAAAACATGACTTGAACAGACGATGCCTCTATCACAAATGTTTCTAATCAGTCGGGCTACACTATTAAGTATAAAAAAACTACAGGAGGGTAAAGCTCTGTGTGATTTGCACATCGGTGAAATAGAAAGCACAAATCTGGTGATCCAAGAAGGTTTAAAACAACTCAAAAAAGTCAAGAACAAACTGCAAATATTGTTCGACCGATGCCTGTGAACAAGCTTAGCGCTGTATTTAACATCACTGCATGACTGATCAGTGTTTTCTCAGGGACTGCGACATGGCACAGTATTAACGGATGCCCTCTGCAGACAGAAAAATAAGTGTTTGTGTCCAAACTGTGCTCCACATGTGCTTTAACTATGACGTGACTGTATTTATGAAGTGTTTCAGCTGCTAAGAGCTTCGGTAACATTCCAGCAGTGATCAACATTTTGTTTTTTGTAACGAAGCTCTACATGTCTACATGTCTGTGTTCCTGGAAACTGAGATTTCATATCTGCACTTCACAGCACTGAACTGCCTGAGCTTTTGCTGCCTGCACGTTTGCCTTAAAATGTATTTGCTTTCTGTTGAAGTATTTTTATATTTTGAAAGAAAAAAAATGACCTCAAGTCATAAATATTTGTCAAAAGAAGGAAAGCTTTAAGTCTCGTCTGAAATAAAAGCACATCATTGCCAAACTTGAGTGTTAATATGTGGTGCATCTTCACGTGTTATCTCATCTACACATTACCAAACATCTGTTGTTGCATCCTCTAATGATGTTACACCACAGCCTGTGAATGAGGACTAACGTAGTTCAGCCTATCGTGGCTCTCGTTGGAAATTCTGGTCCAAATAACAGGGAGTTATAACAGTCCCCAACATGCCAACCAGGAGTGTGTGTGATGGGATAATCACAACAAGGACAACAAACATCCTCAGGCAAGCAACACGACCAGCAGGCATGGACTTCAACGGTACATGGAAGGTTTATTTTGAGGAAAACCTCGAGGATTTCTTGAAGGTTATAGGTAAGAAAAGTTTCATATTTAAAGGATTTATTTGCATATGTTTGTAAACACCTGATATGTTTTCTATAAATATGCCTTCAAGGTGCACCTCAGATGATTGCGAAAATGCGAAAGGACGTCAAGCCGGTGAAGGTGATTGAGCAGAACGGCAAAGAATTCACCTGCACAATCAAGACTCCCGTCAGCACCAAAGTCCACTCGTTCATCCTGGGACAGGAGACGGAGATTTCCACTCTGGATGGCAGGAAGTTCAAGGTAACCAAGCCTCAAACTTCCATTCATATTGTGAGCACAGAGGTGAAGGTGTGATGGTTTGTAGAGATTCAGGTTTGCGCCGTGTTAACGCAAAATGTTTTGGTTTTGACCAGTGCACCATGAGAGAGGAGAATGGGAAGATGATCACTGAGAATGAGAAGTACACCTCAGTCCAAGAGATCCAAGGAGACGAACTGATCGAGGTTAGTGGCTTTAATTTGTTATCTTAAGTTTTGAGACTCACAAAACCTCCTCTTATGACTTTGACTCCCCGTCCTCCTTAACATATCTCCAACTGAACTAAGTCTGCAGGTTAACAAACATGTTAATGAGGTCCCATCGTGTGTTCTGATTGGACGACAGACTTACAAAATGGAGGGATGATGTCAGCCTTCATCAT
The DNA here is from genome assembly GCA_033000465.1 of Sciaenops ocellatus. Taxonomy (NCBI): domain Eukaryota; kingdom Metazoa; phylum Chordata; class Actinopteri; family Sciaenidae; genus Sciaenops; species Sciaenops ocellatus. Next base: position 21,149,889 of record CP136873.1, read on the forward strand.
GTCCATTACATGTTTGTTGGTGATCATTTCATGTATTGTTCCAGGTGGGAAATATCTTTAAAATGAGAAAATATGCCTTAAAATGTATTTTTTTTTTAACAGTTTTAAATCAAAACAACAAAATGTGAAAACAGAAAAATGTTCACCATATTTTTAAATATTTAAAATGTAAAATGATCCTGTTATCTCAGGATAGCAACATTTGTTATTTCAACACCTGAGATCTTGATAAAACAAATGAAGTTAACTCGTTATCATGAGAAAAGAGGAAATTAAATGTATGAATGTGTGGCTGCTTGGGGCTTCAGTGTTAGAAAGAATCCCTTTTTTTTATGTGAATCAGCCATGTTTTCTGTCTGTCTCTGCCTCTTTTCCAGACCATCACTGCCGGCTCTGTAACTTTCATCAGCAAAAGTAAACGAGTCTGATCAGCACCTGGCAGCTGATAGATCCACCTTAAACCTTCTTAACTTCAAGCAAAGGAGCATCTGGAAATTACCCAGTGAAAAATAAAAATTTAACACATTTATGAATAAATTTAAATGATTAAATAAACCAACATGTTTGTTTTTATTCAGTCCAGTGTGGCTGCCTCAGCTGTAGATGCAGTAAATGGCCTCTTAAACGGCAGGGGGCGCTGTGGGGAGTTTATGTCCTGATTCGTGTCTGAGAGGAAGAATGCCTTGCGAGTGCGCATTAGCGTTGGGAAGTTAGAGTCTTTTTACTGAATCGGATCACTTACTCTCGGATGGTAAATTGAACGAGTCATTTTGTTCATTCACTGGTGCAGCGCTGTAGCCCTCTTGTGAGCGATGCAAACGTGACAAATGAACGAAAGACCGATCCGTATGAACGAACCGCTGTGCGTACCGCTCGTCACACAGGCCTGCGGCTGAGCTGATGGTCATGTGTCAAATGAACGAGAGACTCAAACTTGAGGATACATTGTTGAGTCGTGAACTAATCATTTCTGTTTCCTGTCCTGACTGAGCTTATGCAGCCGCCATGTGGCGAGGGAACGCACTGCATGAAAATGAACGAATCACTCACTGAGACGACGTATTACTCCCGAGTCATATAAAAGATTAGTTCAAATTGAACGATACGTTCACGGACGACACACCACTATTTGTGAGTGCGCATGCGCTGCACATATTTTCGCTGCATTTTTTGCTTTCCCCGCTAAAAACTTAAATAATTTCCTTCTTTGAGTGAGTGTAAGTGTATGTCCAGATACATGAGGCCTCCAAACACGTCTCTGTTTGTCCGAAACATCTCCGATGAGTCCAGGTGAGTGCACCTTCACACTAACGCTAACTGACTCACATTTAACGGGGAGCTAGCTGCTTTAGCCTAGCGGCTAACGTTAGCCTCCTCGGCGGAGCCTCGAGCTACGTTAAAGCAGCGCGCGGAGATGTTTTATATCACATTTATCACGATTTAACGAATTAAATTCAAATAAAACAAAGAAATATGATAAAACAACGTGTTTGTTAGGACTTAATCAGGCTTGGTGATGCTTCTTTGTTTGGGTTTCTGTCCTGGTGCACATTGTTCGTGTTTATAAATAATCTAACGTTAACCTAACGTTAATCTAACGTTTCATACCGTTATTTCAGTTAACCGTCGTTAATTTAAACTAACGTCACCTGTTTTTAACACCTACAGCATTAAACTGTGATGAATTATGTCTTTTGCTCTGCCAGTTATCCAGTGTCTGTATTTCTGTCTTCATCGTGGTAACATTGACTTCAAACATGATTAAATTTATTTGCTCAAAGGTTGAACGTTTGATATGAATCTAACCTGAACAGTGCTGCATCTGCTTTATGTCACTTAGTGTTTTGTTTTGTTTTTTAAATATTGAATTGCATGTTGAAGAAATATTATTTTAAAGGGTCAGTTCACCTCAAAACACAACAGAAACTCTGCAAAACCAAATACAACCAGTAGAAACTGAAGTAAATACTCTGTGGACAGGTGCGCCAGCTTCACCAGGTAAGAGTTCAACAGAGTTTTCTCGTGTTTTGGTGGTGAACCGTCCCTTTTTCAGCTCCTCTCCCAGCTGTTGTTACTGGTTGATGATGTAGGTAGAGTTTCAGTGATGGTCAGTTGAGTCATACTTGTATTTACGGTGTTCAGGCCTGAGGATTTGCGGCGTGAGTTTGGCCGCTATGGGCCGATAGTAGATGTCTACATCCCACTTGACTTCTATACACGTCAACCAAGAGGATTTGCATACATTCAATATCCTTTCCCAACGAGTCTCACTGTGTCTGTGCTCTCGCTAACAGAGTTTCCTTTCAGCGGAGAAGATGTGCTTTGATGACGTATTTTTTCTTTTGGTTTGATCGAATATTCTAACACACGTATTTCTCTGTTATTGCTTCAGAAAATGTAAAAGCATCCAGTTGTGGAAACCGGCCACACAAAGAGTAACAAAGACCCCATGTAGAGTAGCTGTAAAGACAAGTCACACAGACCTTCAGGATCAGAGGGAGGGAAAAGGTTGAAAAGAGAAAGTAAAGCATGAAGAGGAAAAGGGAACGGAGACAAAGCTTGGATATGGCGGCAAAGAATTGGGAAAAGAAAAAGAGGTTTAAGAGGAAAAAGGCAAGCAGGAAACCCCCAAGTCTCTGTGGGAGTCGATTAAAGAGTGTAAAGATCAAGATGAAGTTCAAAGTCAAGCATGGGCAAAGGTAACAAGTCTGAATTATTTTGTATCCTCCCAAATCCACAAATTTGACAACAAAATCAGCAGTTTTCCCTGTGATATATATATATTTATACATAGATGACATTTTAATTTTAATCACAGCAGTTTAATTAATCAGCTCTTCATGTCTTTGATTTGTGTTTTTATATTTGTAGTCCTGATCCCTCAGACAATGATGTGATGTGTTTGAAAAGCTCGCTTCGTCTTTTATCTCTACAAAAATCTACTGAGCGTCTCTGTTTGTTTGTTTGTTTGTTGCTTTTTTCACTTTGCTACATTTAGTTATTTCTTATGTGTCATTTAAAAGTGTTTATCTTTATGAATGAGGTCACACAACTTAAAATAAATGTTTGATTAATGCCCCGCATCTCTGTGAAACACAGTGTGCTAATGAAGACGGTGTGAACGACTGAAACTGTTGACAGTACAGTTGCATTGACGTTTTCAATATTTTCTCCCCTCTGAGTGAAATCAAAAGTAAAACATTCATTTTGATTTGTGTGGTCTTACAAACACAAACGAGAGCAAACAAAAACCTTAACCACTCAGCATATTTGAGGATGTGCGTGATGCAGAGGACGCTCTTCACAGCCTGGACAGGAAGTGGGTTTGTGGTCGTCAGATCGAAATCCAGTTCGCGCAGGGCGACCGAAAGAGTAAGTGTCCAACTTTTATTACTTATTGTTGCAGCCAAATACTGTGTTAACCAACAGCGTCACTTTAATTATAACGGGCAGAACCCCACCGGGTACGTCGCTGCAGCATCGTTGTTTTGGTCCGTTTCAAACCCACCAGCAGCGTTTCAGAAGCGTTTAGCTCACCAGACTTCGTTAACTTGCTCAGATTTGGTAGTTTTTTTTTTTGGTTTATCTGCATCTAATTATGTAAATATGCTACGTGGTTAAATTGTTTCTCTTTTGGCTGTTTTTTTTTTTACGATCTGAACCGAACAGCTGCATATTCTCAACAGAGCACAGCGGAGAGACGCTTCTGGACCAGATCGCTGTGATTGAGTTTGAAACGGCGACTAAAAACAGCTGCGATTAGCTTGATGGTTGCATCTGTGCCCGGAAGGATTTAGAAGTAAAGTAGCTCTGTCAAAGTCAAAATGAAATCTGCTGATTAGCATGTATGTTTACCAAAATTAGCCCCTGAAGGTCTTTTTCAGTTTTGTTTGGCAGCTTATAACTTTATTAATGGCTCCATTCCATTTAGCTGACTCACCGTCACGGCTCATGGCACTCCTGAGTGGAGTTATTAGTGCCACCTGTTCTCTTCCTGATATGACAAAACTGAATAACACACTCCGTGATTCAGTGTGTGATTTATCGTCTCATGCAAATATCGACTGCAGACCTCATGCATGTGGTATAGACGTGCACTCTGAATTTACTCTGTAGGTCTACAGGACATATTGGTAACTAAAGTCCAGCTCTGGCAGTCGTCCTACTGACTATCCAAAAAACAACAAAACAAACGAACGTGAAAATACAAGAAACCTTTCAGAGAAAGCGTTTTCTGGTCTGAGATAATCTTCATCCTAATTCTCGTCACTGTTTGTCACATCAGCACCAAACCAGATGAAGACGAAGGAAAGGCGTTCTCCGGGCAGATCCTCTCGATACGACGACTACGACCGAGACAGCCGCCGCAGACGTTCACGCAGCCGCAGCTACGACAGATACAGATCACGCAGCCCTTCTAACGAACGCCACCGCAGACGGTCGGAGAGTCCTCGAGAGTGAGTTCATGCAGTGCAGGCAACACTCATCACGACACATTGTGTTTGTTTGAAAAGACAAAGGACAGATGGACGGACTTAAAACACACAAGTGTTTATGACACGTCCTGTCATGAGGATGTTAGTGAGTGCTGATAAAGAAGAGAGGAAAAAGAGAATAGGGTCCACCCCAGAGGTCTTTAATCTTTAATCCGTTTATTTGAGAAAAATTGTTGTATGTAAAATGTTCTTTAATCATTTGTTCTTTCTTTCTAGGTCTCGTGGACGGATGTATGGTCGAGGAAGAAGCAGGAGCCGCGAGGACGACAGGTACGACTTCTCTTTGACGCTGTTTACAGGTTGAGGTTCGTTAATCTCAGTCCGGTCGTGATATCTGACCTGGACCAAATTCTGTTTCTGTACAAATATACTATTTATTTTTTATTTTATTTTATTTTAGTTTAAAAAACTAAATTGTCGTAATATTTGACACATAGGCCATTTATGTTGAGCGCCCAGATGTTTAGATAATCACAGGCAGGTTTTACAGCTGTTTGTCTTCTCGTCAGATGCAGGCAGAGGCCTCGCAGAGAGTCCAGAGGCAGATCTCGATCACGATCTAAATCGGCATCCCCACGAGAAAACCTCAACCCGGCGTCGACTTCCCATTATGCCGAGGAGTGCGAAGTGCGTCACGCACACTCCCCGTCCCGCTCGAGGTCCCGGTCCGCATCAAGATCACGCTCCCGCTCGCGTTCTCGGTCCCGATCCTGGGCCGGACGCAAGTCAGGAGGACGCTAGAACAATCTCTGCTCCCCTCCCTCCTCCTCTTCTCCGTCTTTATGTCAGATGGACCAGAGAAAAGATTTGTTTGTTTTGACATGAATGTAACGTCCACTGAAGCGTTTGTAGAAAGCTTGTTTTTTTTGCAGCTCCATTTTAAGAACGTCGGTCCTTTGATTGGTTTTATAAGATCGTTTTTGGTTAAGATGTCCTGAAATGGACACGAGACAGTCATCAGTTTGTGTGTTCAGTGGTAGTCGGCCTGGAATAATTGTCTTTTTTATAAACGGTTACTGATAATTTTGTTCTCTAAACCCTATGCACCCATTTTTGCAAAAAAAAAAACAACAAAAAACATTCAGTATTTTAAAATGAAAGTCTGTTGGTGAACTAAAGCAACGTTTCTGTGTGTTTTATCAAAAATCAGGTACTTTTTACGTCATGGCTGAACTTAAATTTGAAAAAACTTAAAAATTGCTTGGGATAATCAACTTTTGTCAGAGTCGTAGACTGAATTAAAAAAGTGCACCGCAGCAACTTGACATTCAAGTTTTAAGTTTTACGACAAGTCGACAATGATGTACTAAGAAATTGGAGAAACATTAAAGGTCTGTTTGAAGACGATCAGCAGTCGTACAGAGTATCCGAGTATCCTCGATAAACACACACAAACGCTGCCGTGGTCCTTAAAAGTGTTCAAAGTTTGTCGACCAGTGACTTTAACCACAACCTGTTTAAAATGTACATTAACCTGTTTTTTCATTTTGTGGTGTTTTCTGTACGATTAAACCTTTTAAAGAGGTGTTTTATTTTTGGAACTATTTCTCCAGATTTCGGTTCAGAGAGAAGGAACAAACGTTTCTTGTTTGTGTTTCCAAAAAAACTGTTTCAATGGTTTTTCAGACTGAATCTTGTCACTGCATGTTTTATTCTCCTAAACTTCTATCTTTAGTAGGAAGAAACTGTTATTTTGAGTAATAAATGGATAACATTCAGAATAAGGAAACGGTGTGTGACTTCAGTTTGTAAACTAAGCTCGAAATGAAGATAATGAAACTTTATTTAGTGAATCTAAGGAGATAAAACGGAGGAAACGACCCTCCTCCAGCACCCTGATATCCAAAAGGTGTTTCATTACTCTGAGAAGTGTCGTCACAGTCTGCAGTGGACTGCGTGGAAAACACCAGCAGAGTCTGTTGGTCCAACCCGGGTCATTGATTTCCTTTTAATGGATCAGCAGCTGGAAGGAACAGCTTAAATTAGATTCACAGTCGAGAAGCGACCATGTATGAAATCGGACGTGCCCCATTGATCGCCGTATTGGCACAAAAACATTGATCACAGAGTACAGTACAGTGGCTGGATGGAGGCAGGGCTGGTTACAAATACAGAACCAAGAAAACACTTCACACTACATATATGACGGAGCTAAGATCTACATGTGATGGCAAACAGTAGATGAGACAACGACAAAGACACAACGAGAGGTGTAGATGACCTGCAGATGGAGGCTGGTTGGGTCCCCGTCAGTCCCGGATAGTTTCATCCAGCTGCAGCCCCTAAATCTGCGGCTTGAGTACTCGATGCTGCCCCGCCAGATAAAGAGAAAGATAAACAAACACGAAGGAACAATCTGTAACACCTGATAAAGCTCCTCTTACTTTCAACATCTATTGATCCCCCATCTGCCATCATGTCTCTGAGGAAATTTATAGCAGGATAAGAGCTGAACGATGAGTCATTTAATCGATCGAGCAGTTTGAAGACGTCGACTTTGGAGGTTGAGAATCTTGGAGATTGTTAGTCGCGGCCTGAAGTGTCTGTACGTTGTTATAAATAGTCAGAGTTCAGTTTTGCAGGACTGTCTACCATCTCAAACTGTCAGTGAAGGTTCTCAGTCACCCAGGTCATCTTTCTTTGAGAAGAGTTCAATCCCGGGCAACTGGACTTGGTTGAAGATCCTGTTTCACCTTTCATCCAGGAGGCTTCTTCAGTTCTGACTGACTGGTGGAGAGTTCCAAGGATTTAGTCTAGGTGGGATTGTTAACCAGGCCATTGTTCAGACCTGGTTTGTTAGTGCTCGTCGTTGTTGTGACGACTGTCGTCCGAGTCATTGAAGTCACCTCAGGTCTGGTGTGAATGACAGTGCGGTGGTTTCTCCACTTTCACAACCTCCTTCACTCTTCTTTTAAACTACTTGTCCTCCATACAGCAACATCATTGTCACTAAAAGAGTGACCCTCTTGTGTTGAGCCATGCGTTTGTTGAGTGGCTGTTTGGTTTCATCGATGAACACAGTTCTTGCAGGATGTTTGTTGAGAAACATGGTTCACCAGTCGGTGATATTGAAGTTCCTTTTGAGATGAAGGGCGTTGGCACTGTTTGTAAAGATGTTTTCTATAGGAAGGAAGGAAATGGCATTGGTGTGACTTCTTGTTTTCAACCCCTCGTCTGTGTGAGTTTAATAAGATAACACAAAACTTTATTGGTCTCCAATGGGGAGGTAAGAACAGATAGTAAAATAACTTAATAATAGGTCTATCAAACGAAGCACTTGGCACAAAAGCTTGAAAATTTTGACCTGCAGGCTTTGACATCGAAACTTGTCTGGTGTTGTAACCACAGATATAATTCATCAGCCATGAACAAGCTGCAACAAGTGATCATTTGGATTGACTTTTTTTTTTTTTTTTCAAGTAAATCTGTCAAACATTCCATAGTTTCATGTGATGATTTGCTACTTTTCTTTATCATTGTAGTAAAATTATTATTTTTGGACTGTTGATCAGACAAAACAAATATGAAACTATGAGTGGCCTTTTAATGACAGTTATTTCCTTGATTGGTCATCAGTTTGTCAATAAAATGTAAGAAAATTGGGAAAAATGTCAGTCCCAGTCTCCTAAAAGCTCAGATGACGTCTTCAGGTTGCTTTATTTGTCAGATAAAGAGTACAAACACCTAAAAGAGTCTAGTTACCATCACATAAGTCACATCTTATTTTCTGTTGATTGATTAATCGATTAATCACCGTTCAGCAGTGGTAATAACAGACCAATGAAGTGTACTCACATTACACCGCTCATTAGTTTGCTGTGGTTGAAATATTTCTTATATAACACAGATGCCACTAGCTGTTTTAAATGAGTACATCTCTCAGTCCATCACACAAAATCATCACATTGATCCACTTCAGAAGCAGTTTATGGTTCAGATTATAATCCACCTTCAAGTGTCAATCCAGTGAACCACCTCTGTCCAGGATCAAACAAGTTCAGGGTCCTTTGGGGTCAAACCAGAAACAGACGTCAAATGATTGAATATTTTTGCGGGAACTGGCAGTCTTTCCAGCCTCACTGCTGCGAGGTAAATGGCAGCAGAGCGTTGTAACAGTATTGATTGTTATTGTCTTTCACAGGCTATAAGTTGTGAACAACCGGAGCCAGCGGGGGCCATTAGTTTTTGTACAGTTTTCACCAACAGTAGAGGCGGAAATCTCTCCCAGTTTTACTTTTTTACACGAGGATAAAGACGATAAAAGATGTGCCTGTAGGACTGAGTTCAACAGCATCAGCGGTGTTATTGCAAAAGGACTTTATTGTCACATTTCATATCCAGGATGGACGGTAAGTCGACTCATTTTTAAATAAATATGACATGTTTGAGAGTGAGACTTCATGTAGTGCCATGTTTCCTTCTCCTTTCTTATGAGTAACATCATGGATTATAATTATTGATTCACTATTTGATTGTTTAACGTGATTCATGATGTCTTAATGATTACCAATCACCAATCATACCAAAGCATCTGAAGATGTTGGGTGATTAAAACACCCGATTCAACAGTTTAACACTATCAGATTAATATTTCAGCATTTTAATAAACATGTAATGTGTTAGGGGTCTGTGTTTGACTCAAAAGTAGTAATACTACAATGTAGAAGTACTCGTCTTGCAGTAAATAGTGTACTGATGTCTTTGCATGTAAGGGCATTTTAATGTTGTAGTTGACGTGAAGCTAGTTTGAACTACTTTATATACAGCCAGGTAGTTTATCTTTAGCTATGTATCATTTTTGCAGGACAGAAATGCCTTAGAGGTAAGCTTGAGATAGAAACAGATCACAGAGTTACCTGAAGGATGCCGACACACCACCACCACACAGAGGCCATCATGCTGTGTTAGCACATACTAAGTGAAATGTTTTTCCTCGTTTATTCCAGCTCTGTTAATGTAAAAAAATGGGAGACTGGAACTTCCTTGGAGGGATCTTGGAGGAGGTACATATCCACTCCACCATGGTCGGGAAGATCTGGCTGACCATCCTGTTCATATTCCGGATGTTGGTCCTCGGCGTTGCGGCGGAGGACGTCTGGAACGACGAGCAGTCAGACTTCATCTGCAACACGGAGCAGCCCGGCTGCCGCAACGTCTGCTACGACCAGGCCTTCCCCATCTCCCTCATCCGGTACTGGGTGCTCCAGGTGATCTTTGTGTCCTCGCCCTCGCTGGTGTACATGGGTCACGCCATCTACCAGCTGCGAGCCCTGGAGAAGGAGCGCCATTGCAAGAAGGTGGCTCTCCGTCGGGAGATGGAGGCAGTGGATGTGGAGCTGGTGGAGGTGCGGAGGAGGATTGAGAAGGAGATGAGGCAGCTGGAGCAGGGGAAGCTCAACAAAGCACCGCTAAGGGGCTCTCTGCTGTGTACCTATGTGGCGCACATTGTGACTCGCTCGGTGGTGGAGGTGAGCTTCATGATGGGTCAGTTCATCCTCTACGGACACCGCCTGAGTCCTCTTTACAAGTGTGAAAGGGAGCCGTGTCCAAACGTGGTGGACTGCTTCGTCTCCAGGCCCACCGAGAAAACTGTTTTCATGATGTTCATGCAAGCGATTGCCTGCATCTCGCTCTTCCTCAGCCTTCTTGAGATCATCCACTTGGGATTCAAGAAGCTTAAGATGGGCATCCTGGACTACTACCCACATCTGAAGGACGACCTCGACGATTACTACGTCAAGTCACAAAAGAACTCAGTTGTGCATCAGGTTTGCAAGGGCACATCTGTAGGCCGCAAGACTACCATCCCCACAGCACCATGTGGGTACACATTACTGTTAGAGAAGCAGGGCAACGGGCCAAGCTACCCCCTCCTCAACGCCTCCTCAGCTTTCGTCCCGATACAAGGGGATCCCAGTGCAAAGCCGAACAGCCACAAGGACGGCAAGAAAGGAGTGCCGAGCCCCACGGAGCAAAACAGCAACTCAAACAACACAAGCAGTGAGACGCGATCTCCACCTGAACCAGAGGAGCATCCATCACCTCATCATGAGGACATGGAGTGCGCAGGCTCCGAGTATCCCACCCTCCCTGTGGCAGATGCCGCCTCCTGCACAACCCTGTCAGGCATTGCGAGGAAGGCACGGAGGGTCAGTCCGCCGTGGAACTGCTCCACTCTGGTGGAGGGGAACGGCTCGGATAGCGGAGACTCGTACCACAGGAACAACAGCACGAAGCTACGCAGCAGCTGTGTCGGGCCCCGAGCGAGGATGCTCTCTAAATCTGACTTTAAGAGGCCGAGCAGGCCCCAGAGTCCGGACTCTCCAGGAGAGCTGAGCTCTGCATCCCGACACAGCCGTGAGAGTAACAGCCCCACCGCCTCGTCTCCGAACCGCCGAGTGTCGGCAGCAAGCAGCGGCAGCAGCAGACGAGCTCCGACTGATCTGCAGATATAAACAGACTCTGAAGACGCCATGTTTGGGTGCCAGACATTTATTTAAGACATTAAAACAAGCAGAAACTGTGTTGCTGTGAAGATTATGCTCTTGGCACCAAAGAGAAGCCTTTTTCTGATCATATTTAAGAAGAACTCATGCTGCAATATATTGTTTCCAAGTCCTGTCACAGAGATTCAGACGAACATTTAATGATTTGGCCGACAGCTCTGCCTGAATGATTAGAGGGGAATGGAAAAATGAACTACAGATCTATAACGATGTTTCAGGTCGCGTTGTTCTGTTATGCAACCGGATTCTTTGAAATCAGTGACGCTGTCTGAGTTAATCCAACATGCCTGAGAGTTCTTCAACAGGAACATTAAACACAAAAATACAGTTCTGGATGCATCGAAAATAAGTGCTAAATATCTTTGTGTTGGTGACATGAATAAAAACTTCTTTAATGTGTGGTAGTCTAACAGACTTTAATTTCCCATTAGGCACATGAGCAGCAACCTCTGAATTATTGATTTCTGTATGAAGTTTGATATCAAATTGAAGACTATTCTAAAAACATATGTAGTAATGTTTCAGATGAGTTGTTTAGTATGTAAGCAGGACCACTAGATGCCACTAAATTTAACACACTGGACCTTTAAATGACTTCAATGTAACGTGTATAACTCCTTTCAGGCTTCATCATAAGTCTGCTGATGTTCCAAAACATCTGGACGGATGTTATAGACAGACATGTTTAATATTAAACTGTCAGCTTGGAGAATATCAGAAGGACTTTAAAGAGACATCGAAACAAACTAAACTTCTGGACTTCTTCAAGCCAGGAAGGCTGCTGCACTTTGCTGGAAGAATATGGACCAAGCTGTGAAATACCAAAGACTGAAATTCCTCAAACATTTGCTAGAGGCTGGCTCCAGAGGTGAGTCAGTCTCCATAAGTCCCCATGTTAAAATGTCCAACTTCACAGCAGAAATAAACATGTTTACAGCCTGGTACAAAACAGTAGAGTGTACAGTTGTACTTGTTTGAGCAACCAGTCATCATTCCACCCACGATACATGTCTTAGCTGATTTTGAGATTAGCAGGGAGGTGGAAGAGGCAGGACAGCCAAGATAGCGGCGATCAGACACACTGAGCTTCACAACGGCTCGGGGACGTCACGGATACGCTGTCCATTCTTTAACTGTCAGGGGTTTGTAAACGGAGGAGACCGATGCCAAATGCTGAAAAAACATTTTTATTTTTGGCAAAGTAAAACGTTGCTTCTTGATATTTAACAAAAACAAAAATAACAGTGATTCTGTGTCACTGTACTTTCACTATTATGTAATAAACATTTACATACTCGTCAAAAAAACAAGCTTGTTTAACATTTTTCTTTCAAATCGTCCTCCTGTCACTCTGCTGCTCCATTCTCAGGCGACGGTTCATACTGCATCAGCTGGAAAACGATACCAAAGCAGAGGTTAGACGCAACGAAACTCAGGCAGCTCTGGTTATTTTTTAAATTCAGACATTAAGCGTCTCACCTTGTTTCTCAGCTCTTTGTTCTCCTCCATGAGCAGGTTACATTTCTGTTGTAGTTCAGCCAGCTCCGTGCGAAGAGCCTCAACATCTGCTGCCTCTGAACCAGCCGCACCGAGGTGAAGCTTTATAAAACTGTGCAGGTTGTTAAGGTCAACTCATGGGCCAAGTTTGGTATTCATGTAGAGAAAAATGAATTAGTTTGTTGCTCACAGACATTTCTGCTAGAAAACAGCTCTGTTTACTGGGTTCAACATTCACACTTCAAAATCAATATTTAATCTGTTTCCACATGACTTATTTGTTCTCGGTAGACGAGGACACCACAGAAAAAAAAAAGTTCACATGCCGCCCCACCAGAAATCCTTCTATCCATCCATTTTCTGTAACCACTTATCCTCATCAGGGTCGCAGGAGGCTGGAGCTGATCCCAGCTGACTTTAGTGAGAGGCGGGGTACACCCTGGACAAGCCGCCAGTTCATTGTTCAGGGTACATAGAGACAGACCTACGAGCAATTTAGAATTACCAATTAACCTGTTAAGTGTCTTTGGACTGTGGGAGGAAGCCAGAGTACCCGGAGAGAACCCAGACAGACACGGGGAGAACATGCAAACTCCACACAGAAAGGCTCCAGCGTGAACCAGAAACATGAAGTGACAGTGCTAACTGCTGCACCACCGTGACCAGAAATACTTTCAAAAGGGAAATACGGTGCTTTATATTCAGTGGCACCATGAGCAATCTTATCTTCAGTGAGTCTAATAACAGACAGGATTGCCTCTGCAATAGCAAACATTTCCAGGAATTTTACCTTTGTTACACCAGAGCGATGGAGAACTGCTGTAACAAAGTAGTCTCTTCTTCTGCACCAATTTACTTGAATGCCCTTTTACAGGCATATGCTACCTCCTCCAATGAATGACGCTCAGGACAATCCAAACTTTTCTCGTCTGTTGTTCCCTGTTGGTGGAACGTCCTACCAGTTCCTACCAGATCAGGGTCGTCCCTCTCTACCTTCACAAACCTCCTGAAGACCTCCAGCTCTTCAGAGAGTAGCTCCTCTCCAACACTACCAACAACTGGACATGATACATCTATCTACAACTGTCAGAGTATTTTTTTGGATAAAAGTGTCAGCTAAATGACTAAATGTAACACTTACAGGTTGAAGTGTGTGTGATGGACGCTTTGTAATGGCAAAGGTTGAGTCTTTCCCTTCTGTGTTGCCAGGTTAGCTCGAGTACAACAGGAACTATAAATCATAGGTCCACAGTTTCCTCGGGGAAACCCTTAATTGGTTCAACTCAAACCATGAAGCTGACATTCTGGTTTCCCAACTCTGGCCTTCAATGTTTATACCACACAGCTGAACAAACTAAAAATGTTGTTTATAATGTTTTTCCGCCTCCTTTCTGTGTGGAGTTTGCATGTTCTCCTCGTGTCTGCGTGGGCTCTCTCCAGGTACTCCGGCTTCCTCCCACAGTCCAAAAACATGCACTTAACAGGTGAATTGGTGTGAATGGTTGCTTGTCTCTATGTGCCCTGCGATGAGCTGCCGACTCGTCCAGGGTGTACCGCACCTCACGCCCTAAATCAGCTGGGATAGGCTCCATCCTCACCGTAACCCTGACGAGGATAAGCAGTTACAGATAATGGATGTTTTTTCTGCATTTTTAGCTCATAAATACCCTGAATCCACTTTTGTTTTGATGCTGGGAGGTCCCGAATCAGTCCTATCAACCTAGTTTATCACCACTGTAAGTGTTGCACAGCTTCATACATGATTAAAGGATACTCCAGTGCATTGTTAGGCTTGTCAGTCTCTTCATAAAGTGCCACTAAAACTGCAAAAGAGAAACCAAAGAAACACAACAGGGGATGTCAGTTTCACAGCATGCACTGGACACAAATAAACACGCTTAACAATGCGTTTGTTTAATAAGCTGCATGTTTACATACCGCTTGTTAAATTGTCAAGGACTCCAGATTTTTCAAGGTATCTTCTGAACTGTTCTCGCTTGGACTCAGAGGCCTGAGAAATGAAACAAACGTTTGGCTCGCACACGTCTGACGGGTTTTATTCTCTCTATAAACATGACAAAGAAGAAAACTATGCGAGGTGCGTTCACTGCCTCTGCTAACTTAGCTAGCTTCACTTCAGCAACTACAAACTTCACCGCGTAAAATAACATCAAACATACTTAAAGTGTGTATTTTAGATACTGATTACTTACTCTGTAGTGCGCCATGAATACGTATATGTCTGTATAATTTACAGGTGAGTTAAAATGGGACAGGTAGATCGGCTCACTCGAACTGTCAGCAGCTCGGCTCGGTCTAAACAGGATGTGCACTCGTTGCCAATAGCAACGCATGAAAACGGCCGTAACTGTGCGGAAACTACATTTCCCTCCGACCAGCTTTTAGCCTTTAACCTGCTTAATAAAACAAGTTTAGAGTTTAGAGGAAGGAGAACGACTGGAAAGAAGATTTATAATATTTTAATTTGTTTTATTTCTACGAGATAACCGTAGAAACTCGACACGGTGAACAGTTAGCATGTAGCTAGTTAGCTATGAGAGGAGGAGGAGGAGGAGGGGGCCCCAGCGGTTGCTGGGCAGGTGTTTCTACGTCACTTCCTTTTGTATGATCTATAGAACATGCGCGCCGACGTCACTCCAGTGTAGCACTGTAAGAGTGGCTCATCCAGCGTGTGTGTAGATCTGCTCTTGTCACAGCTCTCCGTCCTCATGTGACTGTTTCCACTGAAAAACAGAAACACAGTTTGTTGTCTCGCCGGCTGTGAGATGAGGCGTTTAAGTTCAGAGTGACGAACCGAGCTGACTTCACTTTAAAGTGTCTCTGATTTAAAACACTCCACAAGGTAAGCTACACTTTAACTAACGATGCAAGAGGTCGTTAAACAGTAATACACCAGTTAGAGCTGGTTAACTAGCTGAGCTGTGACTAAAACCTCGTTCAGGTTGACTGCTGGCATTCACTAACCTGTGTTTAAGGTTCTTGTTATAGCTGTGTCTGTATTTGTTTAATATGTGACATGTGACAGAGACTAAAACATCCACATATAACTGATGTTTTTTGTATTTTAAGCATGTTTCGTCTCATCTATAATAACAGACTTTTTGCACCTGCTTTCCACTTGTTTTAAATGTCGTTAACTGCCTTTACTTTCACATTATTTAGCCATATTTGACAGCGCTCTTGTTTATTTCAGTGCCATAAGGATTAGCCGATGAATCAACAGAATATTAAATGAAAAAGTTCAAATGTAATGTCAGGAAACTTACCAAGTATCTGCTACTTCAATCTGTTTTAGAGGCTGTATAGGGTGCATTTATATGTTTACTTATATAATAATAATAATAATAATAACTTTATTTATAGAGCAGCTTTAAAAACAGAGTTTACAAAGTGCACAAACAGGACACTCAGACAAAACAGAGAACCAAACAAAGCAGGATAAACATTTAAATCTAATAATATAATATTTAAAAGACAAGACAGTATAAAGCAAAAAACAATAAAATAATAAATAATAAAAATAGTAATGAGTCGAAAACACACACACACAACAAAACATACAACCCAAACACGTTCACACAATTGAAAACAAAGGCACGGCCACCTTTAGTCGTATATGTTTTATGTTGTATTATTTGTATTTTTCATGCTGTTAGTTTGACAAAATAACCTGTTGTAAAACATTACTTTGGGCTCTGATCATTTGTGGTGGGCACCATCTTCTCACTATCTTTACTACCACCTTTTACTCAAAAACACTTACCAGTTAACTGACAGTGATGTATGATATGTAATAGTATAATTGCTATAGGACGTAGATTCCAGCCCTTATTCCTTTTGCTTATTTAAAAACGATCGTTCAAACTCGCCACAGTAACCAACATTTTGTCCCCCAGTTCACCTCAAACCATAGGAAGAAGAAGCAGATCATTTAATAATAAATAATACCATAAGTGTTTCAGAAACGAGAGGTGAAATGAGCTGTTCTTCTGAGCATCTCGTGACAGCCTCTCACACACACACAACTGCACAGATACTCACTTGTGGACGCGGTTCACGTGGTCACGGCAAATAGTATATGCTTTGTCATTTTTTGAGACCAGACAATGAACTTACTTGTAACATTTTGTGCCAAAATAAATGATGATAGTATGATTCATGTAATAATTATCTTTATTTGTATCAGACCTTTCAAAGTGACACTTAGAGAGTGCTTTAAAAACGATCAAATCGCTTGAAATGAAAGAAAAACGAGGGCAATGATTTATTTGACATGAATTCCTCATCAGGCAGGTCACTCCTGCACAGCTTAGGGCCTCTAACAACACAGAGTAGATCATTAATAACCTTTAAATAGTCTTTGTGACCATCATAAGTGCCCTGCATGAGGAATGCTCATGCTCACGATGAGTTAAAAGGTCACGGGACTCGTCCAGATGTGCGTTGAGAATACAGTCACACCAGTTGTTTGTCTGGTTTGTTCTGACAGGCACGTTGTTGTGCCAAGTTTTTCAACACTCTGATTAGCTGTTACATATTTGTGCATTTGGTATCAAAGCTTTGGGTAACTCTCTTCAGACGATGTGACTTGAAATATGAGAAAGATGAGCGACGAATGCTTCAGCCAAATCTGTCAGACAGCAGTGATAATTTAAGGGTCATTGTAACCGTTTATGATGTGATGACCTCTGTCTTTCTGTCATTCGTGTCTTGTTATATACTGTGATGATAAGCCTGTATGTATCTCTCTGCTGTCATGAGAAATTCCCGACCTCTTCGCGTCATGAAACTCAGCACAACCCCAAAATGTCAAATCGTGAAAGCTACAAACAAGTTTATTTTCTCGGTTCCTGAAGAGCAATTTTTAGAAAAGTTTTTCCCCGTGCTGCAGACAGTCATTTAATCCACTCTGTCATTTTTATTACGGATGATTCTGTCCTATATTTTCCAGATTAATCTTTTTGTCTATAAAATGTCTGTCTTCCTAAACAGTCCAAAACACAAATATATTCTGTCAACTCTCACAAATGACAAAGAAAAGCATCAAATCCTGATATCTAAGAAGTCCTATGAAGGCTTGTCACTCACACCTCCTCGTGTATTCACATTCTGTTTACCCAAACTTCTGATGGTTGCATGAAATTTGTTGTCGAGAGCGTCAAACCTTCGACACCACGGGTTGTTTTCTCAGTTCCTGAAAAGTTTTTGAACAACAGAAACCGGTCTGTTTAGTTTGTGTTTTAATGTCATGACCTCGTGTTGCAGGTCAGTGAAGTACATGAAGAAGAGGCAGACACACTCTGAACTTCATCGTCTTCATCGTCTCACTCCCTGGTTCTGCATCGGTAAGTGAAATCAGTGTTTGTGTCTCAAAATGTGCTGATGTGTCACATGACTTCTCTTTGTTCTCTTTGTGTATCTGTGTTTTTCTGATGAACTTCTTTGTCTTTCCGGCAGGTTTCCCGGACACGATGACTCAGTAAATTTTACTTAGACTTAGTATTTCCTGGGTTGGTTAGCCAGTGCCATGCCGCTGGGAAATGGCTACTCCATCAACTCCACCCATTCGGACGACAGCAAGGACGACGAGCCGCTCATCGAGAACGATGCAGGTGAGTTTATGTTTGGTTTCAGGTGTTCAGTTAAGATGTTAGATTTGCTGCATGCCAAAAACTCTCAAGACAAGTCTGTCATTTTCGTTTTATTGATTAATCTGCTGATTATTTTATTGTTTGTTTTACATAAAATCAGGAAAAGTGCTAAACATGTCTGATTTTCATATTTATGAACTTTAAAATGTTTCCATTTTTACTTAAAAATGAATGATTAATCAGTTATCAGTTAATTGTCTCTTGTAAATCGTTATTTAACATAAACTCTGGTCCAAACAAAGACTTTCTCATGTCTAACATGACATAAAACATTAATCAATCTTTAAAAATGTATCTAAGAAGTTGAATGTGCAGCAAATTAATCAAAAGATTATTTCTCTGCTTGTCACTCTACAACTTTGTCGATGTTTGTCTGAGTTTCGTTGGATGCAATTCAACAAAACCACAAACCAAATTGTGTAATGTTTACTGAAGCTATCTCGACGTCTGTTTGCATCATGAAGGAGGTGACGTTAGCAGTAATGACAACATGCTGCCACAGGTCTGTTTCTCTGGACGCTTCACAGATTCAACACCTCGCTTGTTATCTGTTATGTAACATCTTAATGAGATAGCTGACCATGACATGGCTGCAGTTAAACTGATGGCGTGGTGAATCACATGCTGCTCAAATAAAGACGAATAAAGGCAGCAGAGTTAGACCTCAGGCTGCATGGATTACCGATTAAAACGCAATAAAATGTTTGCTCTGTTTCTGGATTTATTTTAGGTTTAAAAAAACCTGAAGAGATCTTTTTAGCCTGACTGTATTTAACCTAATTGATTTTAAGTTTCTGTTGTTAAAGTTAAAGTCTTAATGAATTGGTCTTTGATTTTTTTTTGCACTGATTTTTTTTCTTTTCTTCTTATTATTGATTATAACAATTTATCATTGTATGGCTGAATTTTATTTATGTTTTTTATTTTATATTTTTGCAACATTCCAGTCATTGTTTTCTATTTCTGTTTCTACTTTTTGCTCCTGAAGCACTTTGGGATGCACGTTTGCATGATACATGTAATATAAATATAAATAAGTAGAGTTTACATATATAAATGCTACTGCTGAAAGTTTAAACAGAACACTGAAATCTACTATTACTTTCAAATTGATTGACAGCTCTTATAATACGTGGATACAAGGCAACAATTTCCTTTATGTTATTTGTATTTTCTGTGTTTAAAGCAGAGAACTGATTTCTGACACAATGTCACCAACTTCCAAGGTGCACGGAGAAGAAATAAAGTCTGAAGAGTCAAAACTCTTTAACAGCTTTTGTAGGACAAAAAACATTTACTGTGAGACCGAAACATCTCAGCTTGTGGCAAACATCTGATGAAGAACACAAGCTGAAACATGTCAGTCTGCTTTAATTTAAAATGTTTAAAAGAGCAGTTAAGTCGGCCTGTACCGTATGTACAGTCAGTTTATTTCTTAAGTTATATTTTTATTTAACAGTCAAACTTTTTATTCGCACATGTGAAGTGAACCTTTGAAAAATAACCGCCTTTAATTAACAGCAGAGTTGACAGCAAATATTAGTCAACTGTCCAAACCTAATGTCTGAACATGATGATGTTTTTAATGTTATTTACCAGTGACACAAACAAGGAGGTGAAACATAGCTGAGTGAGCGAGAGTGGATATCCAAATTTAAAAGCAGCGTGTACAAAGCAAGACGCAAAAAAAGTTGAATATTAAAGGGTGATAAAAGATAATGAATTATCCTTAAAGCAATCACAGAGAACTGAATTTAAAATATTATATTAGTTTGTCAAAATTTATTCGATGTGTTTTTAAATGTTTCATCAGTTTAAGAAGTTGTATTTAATAAATATCTTTGTGTTTTCTGTGAACAGTCCCTCCTCAGTGCTGCTCGGCTCGCCTCAACCTCGCCATCCTGATGTTCTTCGGCTTCTCGGTGGTCTACGGTCTCCGGGTCAACCTCAGTGTCGCCATGGTAGCCATGGTGAATGACACTGACCCCCAGCCAGCCCCGAACAGCTCCATATACCACGCGTGTCCGCTGCCGCCAGGGACGGACAACACGAGTGACGCTTTCAAACAACCTGAGGGGGTAACAGTTTGTTAGGCTTTTATCAACAGTCCTCCACGTTTTGACGTATTTTGCCATAAACACACCGTCTCTCTGCCCTCTTGTCAGATCCCGCAGTATCCGTGGGACTCTGAGACTCAGGGCTGGCTGCTGGGCGCTTTCTTCTTCGGCTACCTCTGCACACAGATCCCGGGCGGCTACCTGTCCGGTCACTACGGGGGGAGTATCTTCCTCGGTTTGGGTGTTCTCTGCACCGCGGGCCTCACCCTGCTCACCCCTCTGGCTGCCCAGCTGGGGTCAGGCTGGCTGTTTGCACTGCGAGCGCTGGAGGGTTTTGGAGAGGTGAGAGTGACGAGCAGGAGGCTGACGGGGATATGAGGCTCAATGTTGTGTGTACTGTCTCTGTCTAGAGTACCTCTAGTACCCTGTGATGCTTTAGTTGTGTTCAAACTAGAGCTGCAACTAACAATTACTTTCATTGTTGATTGATCGATTGTTTTGGTGTATCAAAATATCAGCCGATAAGTCTGATTCTAAGCCTGTCTACATGTTTCGTCTCTTAGGGCGTGACGTTCCCGGCCATGATGGCGATGTGGGCTCGGTGGGCTCCTCCTCTGGAGCGCTCCCGCCTGATGACCCTGTCC
This sequence comes from Sciaenops ocellatus, assembly GCA_033000465.1. Taxonomy (NCBI): domain Eukaryota; kingdom Metazoa; phylum Chordata; class Actinopteri; family Sciaenidae; genus Sciaenops; species Sciaenops ocellatus. The sequence continues at coordinate 21,170,761 of CP136873.1, forward strand.
GGATCTGGGGCTAACTTCGGGGCCTTTTTGGCCCTGCCGCTCACTGGCTTCATCTGCCAGACGTTAGGCTGGCCCGCTGTCTTCTACATCTGTGGTGAGGGACCAAATACAACATGAAAGATGGAGGATAGATGGTGCACAATAAAAAGTCACATGTAGGACATAAACTTCCTATGTGATGTAAATAATTAGTGTAGTATTTAACAAACTTTACTGACCTTGTTGTTTTTATCTTGTCATTAGTGTTACTGCTCCTCTTTGCACGATTGTCTTGAATACGATCATCATTCCTTTAATTACTCACCACCTCTCTGTCTGTCTGTCTCTGTCAGGAGGTGCTGGTTGCCTCTGGGCGGTCTTTTGGTTTCTTTTTGTGTCAGATGACCCTCGCACTCATCGTCGAATCAGCGAAGAGGAGAGAGATTACATCATAAACTCCCTCGGCCCTCAGGTGTGTTTTGAAACTGTGACGACAGTGTCGCTGACAGAATTATTAAAGCAGAGGAAAGAAAAATAAAATTATAAATTTTTCCAGGTGGAAAGTATTTAATAACAACACTTTAGTCCACATTAAAGGTCCAGTGTGTAAAATTTAGGGACAGAATACGATCCCCCTAAATTGAGTATAATATCATAAGTAAGCATTTATTAGAGTATAATCACCAGAAACTGAGATTTGCTGCGTCCTCTTTGTTACGTTGCTTGTTACGTTGTTTATTCTCTAGTTTCATAACCACCATAGATCTCCCACAAGGGAGGGTGACGAAAAGGGTACTCAGTTGGTTACAATTGGACCACTGGACCTTTAAAGAGGGTTTTGATGTCCCTCACGCCTGAACTCCACACAGACCGTGTACTAGGACACTAATTAAGGCTCAGTTCCATTCAGGTCAAATGGAGTCCGGCTGCTGCTGAGCTGCATGTTTAACCTTTAATTAGTATCCATGGAAACAGCTGTGTTTACTATTTCATGTCAAAATGGCCGCTGTGAAAAAAAGGTCTATTCTGCAGTGTTATATTATTTTTCCCACTCCAACTTCCTTTTTTTTTTTTATTTCCCTCACTGTTCTCTTTTTCTTACTTTCTCTTTCCATCAGCTGTTCTTTTATTGTTCAGCTGTTTGTATCAACGAATCAGCGTTCCTTTAAAATAAGAAACATGCAGCAGAATTGTCTTTTCTTTCTTATATTTAAAAACTGAATGGGTCTTTTTTTTATCACATATATTTGGTGTTTCCTAATGTTTTCTTTTGTCGTTGATCCGACCTGCAGGGTACCGGTCACGGCTGGTCCGTGCCCCTCCTGTCCATGCTGCTGTCGGTCCCTCTGTGGGCCATCATCGTCACCCAGATGTGTTCAAACTGGTCTTACTACACCCTGCTCACCTCGCTGCCAACCTACATGGACAAGATCATGCACTTTGACCTCAAATCGGTGAGCTCTGATCTCCGTAGTTATAAAAAAATGATGCAACAGAAATTTGCAACATGTCAGACATGCTGTGTTTCTCTAACACAGCTGTTTCCTGACGTCGTTGTCCAGCTTACTGAACTGCTGACTGTGTAAATGAATGACTGTAATGTGTTTACTGACAGATCTCTTAAAATTGGACAAGCTGTAATCATCCTTTGCTGAATGTATCACCTCATCTCTCTCTCTCTCTGTCCAGAATGGTTTCCTCTCCGCCTTGCCGTACCTCGGCGCCTGGTTGTTTTCGACGCTGTCTGGTGTCGTCGCTGACCTCCTCATCGAGAGGAAGGTGTTCAGCGTCACCGCCGTACGGAAGATCTTCACGCTCACAGGTAAAGAAAGGCGATTCATTTTCCAGCTAATCCAAGAGTTTCTTTCAACAGGAACACTTAATATTTCATTGTTACCAAACATGGAGAAACATTATTTCACCGGACAGGAAGGATATAAAAACTAACAAAAGCTGTCAGACAACTGTAGTGGAGTATAAGTAATATATATTTCTGAGATGTCGTGGAGTAGAAGTATAAAGTAACTTGAACTTGCTCTTAAGTGAATCAGTAAATTAAATTTTTTTGAGGAAGTCACTCTGAGAATTAAACAGTGGTGTGACTGCATGAGGAAGTGTCACCTCATAAACATGTACGTCATGTTTGTTGTAGGAGGGCGAGTTTATATATAGAACCTGATTTAATACACCAGAGTTTTGTGGTCTGAAATAAACAATAGGAAATACTAATACTACTATTTGCAACGTGTACCGAAACAACTTTTGACAATGTTGTTTCGGTACACGTCAACTTTTGATGAACTGGGTATAAACTGTGGCTCTTTTTATAGTCAGGACTCCCACACTGATCACGTAAAATGGATGTGAAAGCTGAAAGTCAGATTATGAAGTTATAACCATGAGGTTAAGTCAGATTTAACCTCATGGTTATAATTTAAAATAAAATGTGTGAGTACAAAGGTGAAACAGTGAAAACACGTCACTGTTACAGACATATAACTCGTGTTATCCTGCCAGAGATGGAGGGAGGAAGTTGAATCATTTATTATTGACGACGTCTGCAAAGATCAATTATGTGTCACGAGATGTTGTTTTAAAAGATGTTTTGACTCATCCAGCTCGTGTGTCTGCAGTAACCTACGAGCAGTTTGATTGATTAGATGTGAAGCTGCTGGCTCATAGTAAAGCAAGCTCATAATATTTAATGTATCTCTACTTTTTATAACAAAGTCGTGCACAGACTTGTTAAAAGCGTGTTTCCCAACGTGTCAGACTGTTTATTCATACTTTAACGAGTTATTATAGATCATTTTGGTGTTTGTGTTCTCATCTCTAACATGCTGTACTGTCTAATACAGCTCCACTCTTTCCTGTCTGAGCTCAACATGCAAAAATGTACTCCGAATGTGAAGATACTTTGAAGTAACTCAACATTTCCATCACTGAATCACGTGACACTTTGAGGGAATAATATTTTAACTCGTCCTCCACCGTTTGACGTGAGCTGTTTGAGCCGACAGGATCCTTTAAACAAGTTTACAATGACAACTTGTGACAAACAAATGTAAATATTTAAGTATAGCTCACGTGGCTCATGTTTTAAATGAAGTAACGCTGCCCTCATCTGGTGAAATGATATGCAGACGTGTGAATCAACTGTTTCATGTTTTACTCTGTGTTACATCTAAAACACACGAAGAGAAAAGTGTCAAAAGCGTCTCTGTGTTTCTTTCTTAACGTTCATCTCCACGCTGTGCAGGTCTGTTGCCGGGTGCAGCTTGTCTCGTTGCCGTCAGTTACGCCGGCTGCAGCCACATCCTCACCGTCACCTTCCTCACGCTCTCCTCAACCATCGGAGGGACGAGCGCCTCCGGAGTCTTCATCAACCAGATAGACATCGCTCCACGGTGAGTGTCACCATCTATACTCATTTCACTGTCCACAAAAAATCATCCGGTTCTGGTACTTGTGGCTGTGGCACACTGTGCGTATAATACATTACAATACAATATAACTCATTATTTAATGGAAACTAGAATATTTTGGCTGATGACATACTCAGTCTTTCCCTCCTGTCACTGTCTTTGAAACACTAAAGAACATTTCTCCTCGTTCCTGCAGGTACGCTGGATTTCTTCTGGGAATCACCAACACGTTCGGGACCATTCCTGGAGTCATAGCACCGATTGTTACAGGATACTTTACTGAGGATGTAAGTCAGTCACTTTAATTAACACTATACACTGTATACACGGTTTAATTTTAGATATGTAAAGCTGTATAAACTCCTCTAATCCTGAAGGTGAAGACTGATGTTTGTTTTTGATTATGGACATTATAATGCTGCTTCTTCTTCTGTGGTTTCAGCACACCCTGGCAGGATGGAGAAAGGTGTTCTGGGTGGCGGCCGGGATCAACGTCGGCGGCGCTCTCTTCTACACGATATTCGGCAGCGGTAAGATTCAGCCGTGGGCCGTCACGGAGGAGGAGCGAGCGGACGCTGAGAAGAGGAGGAGCAGGTCCATCTCCACATAAAATACAAAGACACAGCTGGAACATCCGACAAAAATAAAAAGTATCTTTAAAAGACCTCTGAAGTATCAGAATATATGCAGTATTCAGACTTAAACCAGCAGAGCATAAACATCTTTTATATCTTTGGACCAGGACCGTTTGATCAGGAGTCTTCTGTTTCTGTTCTTTGAAAGTTTAGACGCTGCTGAGCATTTTAACTCATTTGTACAATAATTCCAGCAAGATTATCGAGCTGTTTGACGTCATTGGACCAGGACAGTTCGATCAAGAATCATTTAAAAGTGTTTTATTAGCAATAACATGAACTGAGATGAAGGTTTATAGAGTTTTATACATCAAAACCTCATTTTGCACTAATGTAAACAACATGATTCAACATCTGTTGGATGTTCACTGCCTTTACCGATCAGGATATTTTGTTTACTGTCGTTGATTTAACTCTAGTAATATTCACATTATCACCAGACGTGTTTACACATGAACTCTACAGCAGCTCAGGTTAGACCAAATCAATCTGTGTGATATTTTTTTTAGTGTTTTAAAGTTTTTTTTCTCGGGCTGTGGATGAGCAGGACCGAAAGTTTCATGAACAAAACAAACTTAACAGGAATTTAAAGTGTTGCTTTGTTTACATCTGACCACTTCTGGGCGGGCCGCCCGGTGGGACCAAATGAAGCATCAAACTTCATAAACTGTGCCAATATTATGCAAAATAATGATCCTAGCAGATGGTTTGTTCAATAGACCAAAGCACCTTCCTCTGCCAGGATCTGAATAATTTTAGTCAAAGTGCCACAAACTGACTTTCTGTGTAGATCTGCAGTGTTTTTATTTGTTTTACAGACAACACGACGCCTGTGTCGACTACAATCGTGATTCTTTTTATAGAAAATAGGACGTTTATATGAAAAAGTATCAAAGTGTGCTGTGATTGTAAAGATGTTTTTAAATAATTTATTTACTTTCTCTGTGCTTTGAAAATGTTTGATGTTTGTTAAAATGTTTATTTTACTTTTTATTTTACTGAAAACTAAAATCTGCGACATCTGAGCGGACTCATTTGTCACATTTTTTTGTATCTCTACGTCTGACTGTCCAGACGGTTTCTACACATTGTTTTAATCTTACAGTGAAGTGTAACTCTAAGTGGGAAAACTCCCAATTAAATGTTTCCAGGGTACGAAATGTTCCTCTGTTACCGAACCAAACACGCTGCGGTGATGTCTTTTGTGTCATGTTTTTATCCCAGTGATGCAGATTCAAGCGTCACATCATGGCTACGAATGTACAAAGGAGACGTTAAGGAGATCAGAAACAGCCCCACATACCCGAAAATACAGCAAACACATTTTATTTCATCATGTTCACTAACAAAGACCACGCCAATATGGATTTAAATTTAGACTGGTTTATTGAATATCGCGGATGAAGGTGAACTGAGATGATGAGTTGACCCAGAGCAAATGAAAACAGCTGTGGTCAAACAATATGTAAAGAGTCAAGGAACAAAAGGTAAGGAAAGGTACTGTAGGGCAGGTAACAAGGGGAGGGAGGGCAGAAGGAAACCAGGAGGGAGTCAAGGCTCTGAATGGGGGAACTGTCTCTTCATCGCTCTGTGCATTAGAGCCCGAGTGGTTCCTGTATTTGGATAAAAGTGGAGAGAGAAAATAAAGAAAGGGATGAAGGGATGAAGGCGTGGCATTTGTTCCTGAATCTAGTTATAAAACTTTATTTAAAACTTATTTTCTTTAACTTTTAGCTCCCAAAACAACATTATAAATGCTATTTCAATATAAGAACATAATACTGGTGGATAAATGCAAGTAAAAACCAATCACATTTAATCTGTTTGTTTTCTAATTTTTATTGTGCAAGGTGGTTACAATACATAGTAGGACAAAGACAACAGAAACAAATCCTGTGCATGCAGATGGCCGTGCATGATGAATAATCACATTTAAGGACATGGGACCAGAATCAGCTTTATAATATGTATAAAGTACACTCCTCACAGAGCTGGTTAGATCACACAGACAGGTGTTACCAATAATTAGTATGATTGGTAACACCTGTGTTGACTCTACTATTTCATGTCAGAATGGCTGCTGTGAAAAAGGTTTATTCTCAGAGACAGTACTGACAACACACATCATCAAAAAACAACTCATGACAGCAGCTCATGAACAGTCTCCTCTTCTCTGCAGCCACTAGATGGTGCAAGGAGCTCAATGTCAGCCTGTGGGCTGTCAACATGGAAAAACCAAAATAAGACAGACAGATAGATAGACAGAGTACTTTATTGATCCCCGAGGAGAAATGCTTTTGTTGCAGCGTCATTACAAGTAACAACACAGAACAAATGTGCAATGTGCACTGTGAAAACTTAATTGGAAAGAGTGCAATTATGAAATCAAACTCTCTCTGCACAGAGGGGAGTCATTATACAGTAAAAAAAAGACATAAAACATCTTTAATGGTCATTCCTAATCAAACATACCCAATTACTGATCATATGGGTACAGAAAAGATAACTTCTGTTCACTTCTAAGAGGCCCAGTCTTCATAATTCAGCATATTTAGCATAGATATTTGTAATTATCTCATTTTTCTATCACAAAAACACACATAAATGTGTATTTTATATAATAATGTGGACTCCTGTGTGTTTCCATGACATGTTCCTCAGTGTGTAATGATCTATTTTAACCCTGTGACAGCTCAAAGTTTGTTCACAGTGTGTGCAGCTCTCTCTGTGTTGTTGTTACCAGGATGCTGTTCAGGCTTGCATCAGATTTTTCATGAATGACCCGGACGTTGTTGTGACGTCACAGCGGGCGTGTGAATATCATGGAAAAGAGGAGGGGGGGAGGTGGGGGGGACAAATCCGCCGGTTACCGCTAAAGTTGTAACCCCAAAACAAGAGGAAGAAACCGGTGTGGTGTAACGGTATATGTCGCCCCCCCGCCCCCCCTCGCTTTAATAACACCCACATGCTCTCTTAGCATATAACTTTTAGTCATATTGTTTGTTAAGCCACTGAACGTAACGTTCTCCACCGTTAAACGGCTCCTCCTTTTTAGCGTGCGCAATTAACTTTTCAACCGCGGCTCTATTAGAGTATTTACGGTCAAACCAAAGGACTTTACAATAGGTAGCGTTAGCATTTTGATTAGCATTCACAAAGATAATCGATATAACGTCATTGTTTTACTCTTTAACTTTAATCTAACAGCTTGGTATGAATATTGATCCTTTCACGATTATAAAAAAACACAGAGTGGTTTCCATGAAATGCCAACAAACGTTTGAAATATGATACTAACGGCTAGGTCACGTTAGCATTGTGTGACTCCTCCTGTCTTGCTGATGCATTTTTGATGACAGTGCAGATGTTTGACTGTCCTGGAAGAGCTACAACAACCATACACTGCCATATTTATAGATTAAATTATTAATACTCTTTACTGTGTTTCATAATTTATTAAACAGGAATAGTTTGTTCTATTTTTATAACCCTTTATTTGGTTCAACAAAAGCTAGATGACACAGTCCAAGTCTGAAGCACTTATCAGACCTGCTGGCTCAGTTAGTACATTTATTTATTTTTCTGTTTTACATTTGAATGAAGCAATTAGCCCCTTACACAACTATGAAGTCTAGACTCTGTTAGTACCAACATCTCAGATGTTTACATTAAATTCCTCTGGTATTTTAATGTACCGGTATGTCATGTTTTATTGCGGCTTGGTGTCCCTTTACTTAGTCCTTTAACCTTTATCAGAATCACTTTAATTCGCCAGGTATGTTTTACACACACGAGGAATTTGACTCTGGTTACACTTTGCTCTCGTAGTACAAACATCAAACATATATACACAGGTACAGTTAAAAAAACAGAACAGAGGACTTGACAGGTGAACATAGACATAAACATAAACAAGAACAAAACTATGTACATATAAAAAGGTAAATTTACACAAATAGTTTATAATTTACAGATATTATACAGGCGATGTTACTGACATTGTGTGTCCGGTTTTAGCTGTTCATCACAGAGACAGGCTGAGGGAAAAAACTGTTCTTATGTCTTGTTGTTCTGGCGTACAGTGTTCTGTAGCGCCTGCCAGAATTTCCCTGAGTTTGGATTTACATTGTAAAGCTTGTTGTAAAGTTCACAGCATACCTATACGTAAGTGAAAAAGAATTGACAAGAGACCAGTTAGACTTGAAATTATGACATTCGTAAGTTGTATAAAGTACTACATACTACTGAACCAGAAAGCTCACCGCTTTTGTTTGAAGCAGGGTGCACATTTGTTTAAAAATAAAGATGATTTGAGCATTTTAAAATAGATTCATAGATTTTTAATGACATTTCAGCTGTGAAATTGGGGTTTTAAGTCTCAAAGGTTCATGAATATGCTCATAATACAACTGACAAAGCATCTGAAGCATACAGTTAATCATCGAAACAATGAAGTAAACTTTACTTGCTCGATCTCATGTTAAATGTTCACATGAGTGGTTTCAACAAAGAGTGATTTCCTCTCTTCAGTTGAATCATTTTGAGATGCTGAACAGGAGTTCATAAACATACATAAACGTACAAAAAAATACACTTAATCTCTGTCAAAAGTACAGTTATTTTTATTTAAATCACATCCAGTACTTCAACATATTTTACAGATCAGCAGCAGTTACAAATCCAGCCAAAGCACATGGGTAAAGCCTTAAAAGAGGCTATTCAAACAGAGACCTCCCCTCCTAGGCTACCTTCAGGGTGCATTCAAAGTCAAAGGTGGCTTAATTAAACGTCCTGCAGGCCCCCTAAAAAGTAGAAGCCAGACATTTAATCAAGCAGCTACTTCGCCTGGAGGCTGTGATATGCATGTGATAAACATTTCTCCTTAACACTCCGGGGTGTGAAACAAATGCAGCTTGGACACCAAAAGGGAATACTTAGTTTGCAAGTGTGAACCTGACTGTGGAGTGTGGGGGAGTGTCGGGGCCAGGAGTCTGCAGGAGATGTGGGACTGGCTTATGTGTTGTAAATGTGCTTCATTTGCATTAACTGTTTCCCAGAGATCAGATTGTAATTGCATACAGTGTGCTGACCCTGCTGTTTAGATTGATTTACCTTAAACTCTTCCTGTATGCACATGAATGCCAGCGCCGTGGGATTTTCTGGCTTTGATCAGAAACAGTCTTTCTATCTGCGCCCCCACACACACACGTTTCTTAAAACTGGCAGATAAGGATGACTCTGAAGTATCAGGACAGGAGGAGTTAATGCTGCTGCCCACAAACTAGAGTTTAAATCAATTAATGATGTGTTTAAATCAGTATATACATAGTATATGTCTGTTGATCTATCCATCTCCACTATATTCTCCTCAATTTAATCATTCAGATGCTGAACAGTTCAAAGTATCCAGTAATAGATTATTTAGACAGTTATAGCAGTGATACCTTGTTCATTTGGATATATTTTAGAGGTTTTCCCATCCTGTAAACATCTCTCACTCCCCTCTAATGCTATGACTCAAAGGTGCGTCAGACAATAATGTGCATTGCAGTGCCTTCATGCACAAAGCCAGGTCCATAAAGAAATGTATGTTTTCTGGAAGATCTCGACCCCAGCCAATACCTTTGGGATGAACTGCAACACCATGAACTGCGAGCCAGCCAGGCCGTATCACCAAACATCAGCGGCTGACCTCAGCGCTCTTGTGTCTGAAAGGTAGAAAATTATTACAACGTTATAGTAATGTACATGAAGCAACCTGCTACATGAACTATATTTACTTTAGCATCTATGTAGACGTGTAGATATACATATTTATATATATTATTATGTATACTAATAACACAAATGACTTTATTTATATAGCACCTTTAAAACAAGGTTACAAAGTGTCCTTTCTTTATATATAAAACATTAACCTACTACCTCACATTGTTTTCGCTGTATGTATGTCTATATCTGTGTATGTACATTGAGAGCAAACTGATATGTGTTCACATGCCAGGCGTGATTATAAAAGGCTAGTTCGAATAATCCAAAAGATCTCATGTGTTTAATATGTAAAGGTAAATTAGAGCTTTAGAGAAATTAGAGAGAACACAACATATGGCTGTAAAAACCGTAGAAAGCTTCCCCTGACATTAAAAAACTTCATCATAATATGTATGAACACGTCTCTGCAGCTCTCTCTCTCTCTCTATCTGCTCTAACAAACAACAGATTTCTCTCAGTCCGTAGTCTAAATGTTCAGATCTCCCCTGTTGCTATAACCACCACTCATACCGGATGACTCATCACTGACGTTCTGCCAGGGAATGACTGCCAGTCTGTCTGAATCACATTCTCCCTTTCACACACACACACACACACACACACACACACACACACACACACACTCATACTTCCCCCTCGCTCAGCTCGTTAGTGCCTGAAATAAGAGCACAGCTGTTTGACTTTGCTCTGTTCGAGCCGGCCTGTGTTTGGTCCACCGTGTCTGCATGCACAGACTTTTAATGTACATGTGTGTTAGCCATGTGGCTACTGATGTGGCTCTGTGGTTGGGCTGTTGGACATTTAATCCAAACTCAAATATCTTGAAGACGATCACATGAATTAACATGACATTTCTTGGTCTCCAGAGGATGAATCCTACCAACAATGAATATCTTGCAGCACCACCACAAAGTTGACATCTGTGGTTTTGATTATGATTTAACAATAACTAACAGTGGTGAACCATTACTGACTCCCCTGAGGATAAGCTTTCCACTACACACTGGTTAAACAGGTCTGGTACTTCAGTGGCTGTGTTACTCTTAACTCTGAGTTCACCTTTGGGTCTCTGCCAAAATGTATTGCTCCACCTTTGAAGAAGTGGAAAGCTTGTCATCAGACAGACTTTACTCGCTCACTGCGGTAGTTCTTCTTTCTGTGGTTTTACTGATCACTTTCACTTTAACTAGCCCTAAAAACAGGTAGAAGTCAAAGAGTCCCAATTAACCTGCCCTACAGGTATGTTTTGGAGAAGTGTTGTTGTTTTTGGCCCAAAGGGCCAGCTGTCATTGTAAACTATGGCTCATTGCACACAAACAGACACCTGCTAAGACATTACATTTTTGGTTTACAAATAACAAAAAAATAAATGTAGACTAAAATGTAGGCTTGTTTATGTGTTAGGATGTTTTACTGTATTCAAAAATCAAATCAAAATACAGGAAAGCTGTGTGTCTCTAAGTCACAATTAAAAACTTTAAAATGAGTATCAGTTTTTGCTTTGATTGAATCTGTAATTTTAATTTCATCGCATTTTCTTTCTTTTATTTCTTTTCTTTGACACAAAAGGCCATCTTTGTACAGGTGTATGTTTCTTTCAGTGTACATTTATTTTATTTTTCTTCTGTGTGTAATTCAAACTATATGGGTTGAAATTCATGTTTTATTTTATCAGAAAAACTACTCAAGTCTGGCCTAAATTAACACAGTACTGTTATTGCGTAAATTGTTTTTGTTGCTATCCCATAGGAGTATTTATGAAATGCTGCTGTACCAGTAGTATATCTCTCTTTTATATATTTAAAATCGTGTAGTATAACCTATTCATACAGTGATATTTCTCCAATACCTGTATATACTTCACTCACCTTTCACATTTATACAGTGTATGGTACACTTTTCTGTTCTGTTTTGTTCTATCTTATTTATATCACTCCAGTTTTTTACTTAAAAAATGTATTGTATTGTATTTTTATCTTCTACGTCAAGTGCTGTTGCTGCAACTAGTGTTCTTAAAGCTGAGCTGAGCAGTGTTAACCTACATTTGACAAACAAACCAACGAAACTGAAACTGAAACTGTCAGATACCCTCTGTACACTGCACTTAAAATACAAACATCAGTTTTGAACTTGAACTTGAAGTATTAATTTATAGTGATTTATGTCATATGATTTCCTGGTGGACCACACGTAAACTATGAACTCTCAGGATCGCAGTCAGGTCTGGTGGATCGGAGAATGGCAGTTTAGACACTGAGCTGCTGCCGTGTCACTCAATGCTAATATAAACAGGCTCAGACCACATTTTTAGCCTTTGGGTATGAATGGAAGTGAAGTCTGTGAAAGTTCATCATGTTTTGTGCTGTGCGTTGAGGATTGCAGGTGTGGCTCTTGACATATAGCTGTGGAAACACTCTGTTTTCATGCCTGCAAAAGCAGTACATATATCTGACATTGACCCTGGATTTCTTTATGATAATTCTGCTATAAATAAATATATTTTACAAGATGTCTGCCCAGTCTGTGCTTCAATGTTCCCTCTACAGCTACAGAAGAGTAAACCACACTTTCTGGTACTCTTACCCTCACTTTGTGTGACTCTAACAGCAACTTGCTGCTCTCTGTCTGACCCTCAGTCACTCACCATATCTCCCCCAGCCTGCCTCACGTCCTCCCTCCCTTCTCTACACTCTCCTAACCCCCTCGTAGTCGCCCTGCTCTCTGCTGACTGAAAGCAGCAGCTGCCAAGTCGAAGTGGCTGTTACCTGAACTGTTGGGAAAGCCGAGCGAGTAGCTGAAGTGTGTATATGTGTGTGTCTGTGTGAGAGTATCTGGTGATGCCAACTGCGTCTATCCTGGGCAAGAAGCCACCGGGATGGAGGAAGAGGCTGAATCTGACCTCCTGACCCTCGCAGTAGCATCCCAGTGACAAAACAAGTTTATCCACCCATTATAAGCTGTGTTATTTAATCTAATTAACAACTTTATATGAAGACAGCTTCAGGATGTGAACATGGGTGTAAGTGTGTGAATTTGAACCAGAAATGTGAAGAAAAAAATCAAATATTCCCACTGAAACAGGTGATTAAAAGTAGTAAACCAGCTGTCTCACTTGACCCTGAGACCCTGGAATGTTTAATTCAATCAAACACGTCTGTTGTAAATGCAAACGCCCCAACAGATAAGGTGTCTTCAAAACGGTGGGAGTTCAACTTTTCAGGCTCCGGGCTCTGTTTGAATGCAAAATCTCGAGGGGATCTGAATAATCTTGTCAAGGTGATAAGCCGTCCCAGTATTATCAGGGTGGGGTGGTGGTCCGAGGGGGGATGGGAGGTTAGTTTGATGTTTGTCTGGTAGATTCATAACATAAAGGTGAATTTATCTGAATTATTTATCACTGTGCGCATGTTTACTCCTGCCAATCATAAAACCAGTGAATCATAAATAAACACACCCTGAATTACTCTTTTTATATGTCCCATATTGTGTGTATTTGCATGCTGTCATCTTAAAATACACTATATTTCTACATAACATATATACTGTAAACATTGGGTGAAGCTGTGTTTGGTTATGGTGGACAAATCTTATATTTTCAAACTGACTTAATCCCACTTAATGGTGTTAATTTCAAGTATAAAGTATCATGTATTTATTGTTGACAAATGTCATACTAGGAAGTAAAGAAACAACTTCCAGGCAAACACAAGTGCGTTTTTGTACCAAACCATCAAGTTATGAGAACTTAGTTTCTGTTCAACAACTCGATCAATAGTGTGCTTTTACATTGTGTTTCTGGGGCATTCCCTATTGTCTTCATTTACAGTGTCTGTCTCTGTTGTCGTTTAGTTTCACTGCCTGGACTGAAAAAACTCAACAATCCCCGGTGAGACATCATACATGTTTCAGGCGGTTCATCCGGTGGCGTGCTGACGTTTTTTGCAGGAATGTGTGTGATTTGCGGGTCCGCACCGGGGAGGGAGAGGGGAAGGCAGGCCGCCTCCCATTCAGTATAAAACCTCCACGTCCACCCCTACTCTTCCTCTTTCTGTTACCTGGCTAGGGGCAGCAGCTTTGGCCGTGAAAACCCACAAACACCGGTAAGTTAAGCTTTGATTCATATGGTGTCGGGCCTGGGTGGCAGGCCTTTAACTTTTTGTGTGGCGCTTTATTAGATGTACTGTTGTGAGATTGAAGTTTATTTGAGTTATTTTAATGCTAAACTTTGCCTTTTCTGCGGTTATGTAACTGAACACAAACCTGTGGATTTTCTTTGTTGGACGGGATTCATGCATTGTAATGAGCTGCTTTCACCTGTTAGTCACCAGCTTGATTGATTTGTGTTAGAGTTTTATCGAGGTTATAATTAGCTTTTTTTCAACAAAAGGATACCGAGGGTGGAGAGGCTGTAAAGGGGGGACAGGAACAAAGAAGGGGGCTGCCAAAGCCGATAACCGAGGATGCTGTAAAGGCATTTCTTCTCCCTCCCACCATGAAACAACTGTACATATTATCTAGCGACAGGTGTTGGTGGTCTGGAATAAACAGCTTGTGGATATTTGGCATATATCTTTGTAACTTAATACGACGTGGCCCATGGCGTAACACGTGTCTCGCCTCGCCTGGCCTGTGGCCGAGTGAGGCCTAGCAAGCAGCCACCGCCTGTTTAGTCGCTCAAATCCACGTTACCGTAAACCACCGAGTAACGATAATGAATTTTTAATTAACTTAGAAGTTATTAAAATGTTTGAAATGGTTTTTTTTTTTAATGAGCTTGAATGGTGTTCAAATTGAGCCGGCACGAGTTGCTAGGTTCACGCTAGCCTCGCATTACTTATACTTAGCACAGTTGGGCTGACACATAATGGCGGAGTTTAAAAAGTGACTAACGGTTGTTACGTTTTGTGTTATTTCGTGACAGAAACTACAACAATGGGAAAGGAAAAGATCCACATCAACATCGTGGTCATTGGCCATGTCGACTCTGGCAAGTCCACCTCTACCGGCCATCTGATCTACAAATGCGGAGGAATCGACAAGAGAACCATCGAGAAGTTCGAGAAGGAAGCCGCCGAGGTGAGCCTTTTTTCGGGGTGATTTTGTCTTTTTCTGATAACGGTTACATTTTCAAGAGCCAAGATGGCGGCGTCAGCGTGCCTACTCCTGAGCTCTGCCGCCGGGCGGCACGAGAATGTAGCGCGTGTGTGCGCGCACGCGGGGTGGGGCTTAGGCGGGAGCAGCGCTCATATAGTGACTGTGCACTAAATTTGAATGAGGGGGCCCCAGGTTTAAATACAAGAACATTACCACTAATACTGCTTAAATGTCTTAAATTATGAAAGTTGCAGCTCATTTTGTATTAGCTATGTTAATAAAGTTATTAAAATGATACAGTGGCTTGAAAGTAGGCGTGTTGGATGTTTTAAACATGGCTACTGATTTCTAAATTCATGTCCAAAGCCCACAGCAACATCCCTTTTGTCCATTTCAAATGTATTTGTTGGAGTTAATCATGAACAAATCTTGACCATTTCCTAATTTATCCCTCCACAGATGGGCAAGGGCTCCTTCAAGTACGCCTGGGTGTTGGACAAACTGAAGGCCGAGCGTGAGCGTGGTATCACCATCGATATCGCTCTGTGGAAGTTTGAGACCAGCAAGTACTACGTGACCATCATTGATGCCCCTGGACACAGGGACTTCATCAAGAACATGATCACTGGTACCTCTCAGGTAAATCATGTTTGATACACTGCAAACTCAAAGCTGGAAACACATTTGTGTCTTGCTTTAAGTCTAAAATCTGTATTGTGATTTTCATTTTAGGCTGACTGCGCCGTGCTGATCGTTGCTGCTGGTGTTGGTGAGTTCGAGGCTGGTATCTCCAAGAACGGCCAGACCCGCGAACACGCCCTGCTGGCCTTCACCCTCGGTGTGAAGCAGCTCATTGTTGGAGTCAACAAGATGGACTCCACCGAGCCCCCCTACAGCAAGGCTCGTTTCGAGGAAATCACCAAGGAAGTGAGCACCTACATCAAGAAGATCGGCTACAACCCTGCCGCTGTTGCCTTTGTCCCCATCTCTGGATGGCACGGAGACAACATGCTTGAGACCAGTGACAAGGTAAGGAAACTGATAATGTGGCGCTCAACATGTTAACCTGTTCACCTGGACATGGACTGATGTCTCATTTTGACTGTCTCCTGTAGATGAGCTGGTTCAAGGGATGGAAGATTGAGCGCAAGGACGGTAACGCTAGTGGAACTACCCTCCTGGAGGCTCTTGATGCCATCCTGCCACCTGCCCGTCCCACCGACAAGCCCCTCCGTCTGCCCCTGCAGGACGTCTACAAAATCGGCGGTAAGAACTGAGACATGTTGCTTGAAGACAGTGGAATGACTTGCAACCGCAATCACGATACCATATTTCTTTTGTACTTAAACCAATCATCTTTCCCCAGGTATCGGAACTGTCCCCGTCGGCCGTGTTGAGACCGGTATTCTCAAGCCTGGCATGGTTGTCAACTTTGCCCCTGTCAACCTGACCACTGAGGTGAAGTCTGTTGAAATGCACCACGAGTCTCTGCCAGAGGCTGTCCCTGGTGACAACGTTGGCTTCAACATCAAGAACGTGTCCGTCAAGGAAATCCGTCGTGGATTCGTGGCTGGTGACAGCAAGAACGACCCACCCAAGGGAGCTGACAACTTCAACGCTCAGGTTTGTATTGCAAACTTAAATTACTTGAAAAAGCACGAATGAAATTGCCAGTTTGCACCAAGGTGCTTTCATTTAAGCAATACTAACTCTTAAAATGTCTACACAGGTCATCATCCTGAACCACCCTGGCCAGATCTCCCAGGGTTACGCTCCCGTGCTGGACTGCCACACCGCTCACATTGCCTGCAAGTTCAGCGAGCTCATTGAGAAGATCGACCGTCGTTCTGGCAAGAAGCTTGAGGACCAGCCCAAATTCGTCAAGTCTGGTGATGCTGCCATTGTCAAACTTGTTCCACAGAAGCCCATGGTTGTGGAGCCCTTCTCCAGCTACCCTCCCCTCGGTATGTTTTGTACTTAAAAGCATACAGCACACTAGAAATGTTAAGTTATCCCCACAATCAAGTGCACACATGCAGTTACTAACTAGCTCACCCATCTTCAATTCCCAGGTCGTTTTGCTGTCCGTGACATGAGGCAGACTGTGGCTGTCGGTGTCATCAAGGCTGTTGAGACCAAGGAAGTTTCTGGAAAGACAACCAAGGCTGCAGAGAAGGCCCAGAAGAAGAAATGAATGGCCGTGCAGGACATCCAGCAACAAGATGTGTGCCGGCAGCAGCGGGCCACCCCTTACCCCCATCCTGGATCATCTTCTCTGAGGCAGAGTTCTCTCCTCAAGGACTGGCTTATGCTGATTAAAACCCATCGCAAAAGTTTTCGCAGGAAAAAGAACTATGTGGCATTGTCACTTACCTGAATCACATGACAGTGCTTCTTCTCAGTTAAGTTTTAAGTTGGAAATGGTTTAGAACTGTATCTTGATGTTAAAAATGCCACAAATAAATTGGAAAGAGAGCTGCTGGTAACTAATAAAATAAATGTCTCTGAAAAAATTGAAATTGGCTTTTGTCTTTATCCTTGAACTGTTGCAGTTGGGCGCAGGCTTTTTAAGCCGTCACAGGCAAGTCTCCTCTGCGCTGCAGCTGTTTTTGACCATGCTATCTGAGTCCGGTGATGCACTTGTCATCCAATCGCCTCGATAGGAGTTATGCAGCCCCAGCCAATAGCACCCCTTATTTTTTTTTGTCTGACAGCAACAAGAGCAAGCGCAGCCCTCCCTCTCCTCTGGTTCAGTATAAAAACTCTGGACAGATCACATTCTGTCCTTTTTTCCCTCTGCTCTAAATCAGGGACGTCTTCGTTCATTGCTGGGCACAGGTTGGTAAAAATCTATTTAATCTCAGCGCTGAAGTCTTAATGCTTTTTTTAAATTATTTTTTTTAATGCATGTTTACGCAGGATCTGATGTCTTCAC
Organism: Sciaenops ocellatus; assembly: GCA_033000465.1. Classification (NCBI taxonomy): domain Eukaryota; kingdom Metazoa; phylum Chordata; class Actinopteri; family Sciaenidae; genus Sciaenops; species Sciaenops ocellatus. The sequence goes on from CP136873.1 coordinate 21,188,601, forward strand.
TGCAGGGGGATTTAAAACTGCAATATTGACCTGAGCCAGAAAATCACTGCCTGGATGTTAAAGACTAAAAATGAGCTGCAGCATAGCTGTTAATATACGGTTTGTGACATGCAAAAAGGTAGACATGCTGGCTCACCTCCTGCATTTTCTTATCCAGATTTGTAAAGAATGTGGTGACATATTCGGCTTTATCTAAAAAGATTAATATAATCCCCCAAAACACGTTAATTAGGAGCGTTTGCTATGAACTTGAGCTATAAACGTGTAGTCTAATATCTTTCTGCCAGTCATGGTAGTCCTTTTCCCCTTTCTACCATCGTGAACGCGCATCATTGCTGGCAATGCAGTGGAGCGCGCTTGCATCAGTTAGTAACATGGCGGCGGCGGCGGCGGCTCTGCGCACCGCGGCCCAACATGGAGGCCGGGCAGCCGGTCTATCGAGCACATGGCGCGTGACTCATCAGTGTCGCCTTTTCCGGTGGCGTGCACGAGCACCGAAAATGACTTAAGAAGAAACGACATAATACTCATGTTTCTTTTTAGCATTTAAGTCGCTCTTAAGTCAGTAAAGCGACATTTAAATACGTATAGACGTCGTTAAACCGCTCAGACTCTGTCGCAGACATTCGAATTCTTAACGGCTACTTAACGGTTAGCGACCGTTAGCCAACTGCTAATGCCGCAGTTGCGACAAGGTTGGGAAATCACAAGATGCACTGCGTGATAAACATGTCACGTTTCTGTGTCAGCCTGTTTTCGATTAAAATCCATGACAGCTCATCCACACTGAGCCCGTTTAAACCTGATATATTCAATATTAAGCCCTCATAACCTCTCATTATGGTGTTTATAGTTTAATTTACTTAACGGTTACCAGCTCGCGAGCAACTCTGTTCATTTGCAGCTGAGTCATAACCTCAAAGGTGGCGGTCCCACTGAGCTTTATTCATGTATTAAGTCACAATAACCACTCCATATGTTGTTTATAAACTAGTACATCGAAATGGGAAAGGAAAAGATCCACATCAACATCGTGGTCATTGGCCATGTCGACTCCGGCAAGTCCACCACCACCGGCCACCTCATCTACAAATGCGGAGGAATCGACAAGAGAACCATCGAGAAGTTCGAGAAGGAAGCCGCCGAGGTTTGTTACGGAGATACCAAACGGCCCACTGCAGCATATATGACAGCATGAAGGCAGTGTGTCATCCACATGTGTGTGGGGGACACGGGTGTGGTGGGTGTAACTGTTCACTGGTATTATTGGGTTAAAACTGCCATCTACTGTTATAAGATGTGTACTGTGCTGTTCACTGCCACTTCTACAGCACATATTAATGTTAAAATCTGGAGTACATATATTTTAACATACATAAAAGCTTAATTGACCGAATTAAAAGGGTTAATATAGCTGCTGCATTACTGAAAAATCAGCATGAAATACAAATACATACTTCCACATTACTATAACTAGATAGATAAGTAGAAAACAATGTAAATGACTAGACAAAAACATTTAAACACACTTAACTCAAGCAAATCATATATAAAACATTGATTTGTTTGAGTAGGCTTTAAACAAATTATAAGTAAAGCTACAAACAAATTATATTACAAAGGAATATGCCTCTGTAACTTACTCATTCTTTGATTATATAATATTTTATGATCTAAATCGGCAAGCTTTTCTGGCCTTAAAGTTATATTTTATTCATTCAGAGACTTTTAGGCTAATTTATTTATCTATTTGGTGTATTTTGTTAATGAAAAAGGGGAGTTTAAAATATGTTAATGCTCCCCAAACTAAGGTTTCTAAAATAAAAAATGGTGGTATGGTATCAATACTGCAACTCACCCTAAAGAATTAACCGAAATTTAGTGTGTGGATTCCCACCTGATGGGCGCACATGCATTAATTACTCAAATGTAATGTAACTGTCTCTGTGGGCACCTATTGAGAGACAGTATTTGGATATTAGAGGATGGGGTGATGAGTCACACTTGGTATATCTGGAGTTAACACTTTCATTAAATTAGTCTCGTAATATATCCCATTAATTAACAGGAACTTTAGTCTTCTGAGGTCTATTGGGAAGTCATTTTTAGAGGACGTTTGCTGTTTTTCCACGATGACAAAGCATGATTTTCTACAGTTAAATTCCCCTGAGTCATTCCTACTTTTTTCCTGCACCATTTGTGTCGTCTTATAAAAACAACAGATGGGCAAGGGCTCCTTCAAGTACGCCTGGGTGCTGGACAAACTGAAGGCCGAGCGTGAGCGTGGTATCACCATCGATATCGCTCTGTGGAAGTTTGAGACCAGCAAGTACTACGTGACCATCATTGATGCCCCTGGACACAGGGACTTCATCAAGAACATGATCACTGGTACCTCTCAGGTAAATCATGTCTGATACACTGCAAATTCAAAGTTTGAACCACATTTGTGTCTTGCTTTAAGTCTAAAATCTGTATTGTGATTTTCATTTTAGGCTGACTGCGCCGTGCTGATCGTTGCTGCTGGTGTTGGTGAGTTCGAGGCTGGTATCTCTAAAAACGGTCAGACCCGCGAGCACGCTCTGCTGGCCTACACTCTGGGTGTAAAGCAGCTCATTGTTGGAGTCAACAAAATGGACTCCACTGAGCCCCCTTACAGTCAGAAACGTTTTGAGGAGATCACCAAGGAAGTGAGTGCCTACATCAAGAAGATTGGCTACAACCCTGCCACTGTTGCCTTTGTGCCCATCTCTGGATGGCACGGAGACAACATGTTGGAGGCCAGCGACAAGGTGAGGGACTTCATGCTAAACTCAAGCCACATGCGCCTATTTGAAGGTGGACCATGCAGAATTAATATCTTTTCTTTCTCTTACCTCGTTGCTGTCTTCTCTTCGTCCCTGTCTTCCTGTCTCTGGCTCTGTGTCCTCCATTTTAGATGAGCTGGTTCAAGGGTTGGAAGATCGAGCGTAAGGAGGGCGGCGCCACCGGTGTTACCCTGCTGGAGGCTCTCGACTCCATCCTGCCTCCATCACGCCCCACCGACAAGCCTCTGCGTCTGCCCCTACAGGACGTCTACAAGATTGGCGGTAAGGAGTGTCAGGTCATGTCAGCTTATGAGGTGGCACCTCGAGGAAAAAGAAGCAACATAATGTTAGGCCTACGAACTGATATTTTATTAACAAACATAACAAAATAATCTCACCTGACAGATTTACTGTTTTATACAGTTAATGTAATCACAGTTTCATAAGTTGGTCTGACCAAGTGAGTCGAGTTAGACTTAGTAACGTCGACTCAACACAGCATGAGTGAATTAAATGACGCTGGATGGACGGTGAAGTCACAGCAGTGCCACATAAAGAAAATAACTCAATTTAATGAACTAAGAAACACTGAAAATGAGCCGAATTTTGAGTTTTGAATGCGACATCAGTCCCGTGCCAGAAAAAAAAGGCAGAAGGAGCCGTAATAAACCAGCCAGTACTTCCGCTCTACTTTATGACAATCTAGCCTTTACATAGAGCATGTGAGCACATGGGTGTTGCCACAAATTCTCTATGTAATGAATGAAACTGAGGATGAATTCATACGTAGTCTTACGGTAAAGTGCTGAATGATGAGCCTCCCTCGTGCTCCTGATGATCCATGAATCAAGGCTTCAAGGGCAGAAAATCGTTTTTTAAAACATCGCTGATGCAACCTTTGACGGAGCAGAAACCACTCCTCTTCCGCCATCGTGTTAACTTTCCAGCTCGCTGCCATTTTACGGTCGAACCACCGCTCCCACTCACGCATCAGAGTTGCGTCGAGGCTCTTTAGTTGTCTGTCTGTACGAACATAAAGATACCTGTCCGATGACTAACAAACAAACGAATGAAAAACAAAAAAAAAACAAAGGTCTATGCAGTTTGAAAAAGCTGAATAAAAAAGTACCGGGACCAAAACACGGATGCAAATTATCATAACCAAACAAAGATGCACAGAGGCGAGTCACTCGTCTGAAATCCTGAAAGCTGCACTTACAGCAGCGAGCTTGTAGTGAAATCGGAGACTCCTGATCGATGAATCAGAGTGCAGATTCAGTGGCCAATACCTGCTGAACAACAACAACTTCTTGGAGTTAATCCAATCAACACTGTGGAGCTGAAATGAACCGGTAGATTTAATCCACACCTGAATCAGCACCTGACATGTATAAACACATTGCTGTGTCTAGGAGGTTTGTTTGTAACACAGTGAAAGGATGGCTGTACTTTACAGCTTCTTCGTTAAGGGCTTTGTTTAGTTCACAAGCCTAATTTACAAGTTCTTTTATTCTGAAGTCAACTAAAGAGACATGTTGTCTCCCGTTGTCTCTCAGGTATTGGAACTGTCCCCGTCGGCCGTGTTGAGACCGGTGTCCTGAAGCCTGGCATGGTCGTCACCTTTGCTCCCCCCAACCTTACCACTGAGGTGAAGTCTGTGGAGATGCACCACGAGTCCCTGACTGAGGCTCTCCCCGGCGACAACGTCGGCTTCAACATCAAGAACGTGTCCGTCAAGGAAATCCGTCGTGGCAATGTGACTGGTGACAGCAAGAACGACCCACCCATGGCTGCTGAGAACTTCACCGCCCAGGCAAGTCTGAGTGAATCAGAGAGGAGCAAATTCAAATTCAAGATGCAAATGAACAATGGTTGTTCACATTGTTCCGATGTTCCGACGGCATTCATGCAGTACTAGCCTAAAACTAGTATTGCAACAACAGCAAACAGCCGCTTTTACAGTTTGATTGTTAGTATTTAGTATTTTCCCCTCAACACTTTCAGTTAAACATACCTGCTCATCTCTCTTTAACTGAAATCTGCAAGTTTCCAGTTGACTATAAAAGTTGATTCTTGACCTTCAAAACAGCAGCAAACATAAAAATATTAACTCAAACAGAATCTCTGCCAAACAAACTCAAAATCTGCTGGAAATGATGGTGACGTTGGTTTAAAGCTCTGGAGAAAGCTCCAGAGCTTAGCATTTGCTCCAAATACTAGTTGGGGGTGAGGGATGTGATCTAAAGAAAGACAGTTATTTAGATTATTGATTATTAATTTAGTAATTACTAATTAGATTAGTCATTTTATTACAAGTCTGAAGACGTCTTTGGTTATCTAAGAACCTCTGTGGACCTCTTCTAACTGCCAGTAAAAACTGAAACAAAGTTCATCTCATCATGTGAGAAGTGAGCGCTTGATGCCAGAAATCTCACTAAATATCACAATTTAGTCTCTTTCTGTGGGGCATTTATTTCCTTTTTTGACAGTCGACGGTGTGGAGATAGACAGTGACTCATTGGGACAGAGAAAACTGTCACTATTACACAGCAGAACAATGAACAACTCCCCGTTATACCACACAGTCTACCTCCATCAACTCTTTTAGGAGAATAGCTCAGTGGTATCCAGCACCAACCAGTCCACTTCCATGTATAATGTCAGGTGTTGCTCTTTTAACCACGACTCTCCCTCTGCAGGTCATCATCCTGAACCACCCTGGCCAGATCACCCAGGGTTACGCTCCCGTGCTGGACTGCCACACCGCTCACATTGCCTGCAAGTTCAGCGAGCTCAAGGAGAAGATCGACCGTCGTTCCGGCAAGAAGCTTGAGGACAACCCCAAGGCTCTCAAGTCCGGAGACGCCGCCATCATCACCATGGTGCCTGGAAAACCCATGTGTGTTGAGAGCTTCTCCCAGTATCCTCCACTGGGTGAGTACAGCACTGTCTGAACATTTGATGCAAGGCTTTATTGACCTTTTACATGGCAGGACAAGCACAGGTATAATTAGTAACACTTATGATGGCTGCATGCCATTTTGGTGGTTTCATAGTCCTGCTATAGTGCATGCTGGTTACGCTTACTTGGACTCTTGTAACAGAGCCATCACTAATATTATCACTTACACCTGCTATAAAAATGCACTAATCGATATTTTTATTTCAGGAATGTTCTTACTGTGCATTTTAACTCCTTTCAGCTAATTGTTTTCCTGCTCACAACTTCGCTTTGGTTTCTAGACTCTGCAGCCAGCTATTTCCAGTAGATGGATAGATATTTCCCTCAGGAGGTGGTGGAGACCAAAGATGGAGCTAAAAGAGTTTCTCTGTATTGATTCCTCAATGGGGAAATTCTTTTTTTCTCACTCAATTTTTACATAAACAGGCCCAAAATACAACAAAACAAACAAGTTAGGAGTTCGGTACCTAACCAACCATTCTCCAGTTCCCAAGTCGCCTTTAATGGCGTTGCTCTGGATGTATACTGAGACACTTGTTTGCTAATATGTTCACCATGACAACTCAAGAAGGATGTTGGGTTCAAATAACTTTTGGTGTGAATATAAAACAATGTGCTGTGAAAATATCACATATTTATTTGACAGGAAAACCATTAATTTTATATTTTATAAGCTTTTAATGATAAATCAGTTATTTATCATTAATGTGGTCGAAGATTAATTAAAAATATAGCATCCCTAGTACAAGCAGAGGTGCATTTATAGTCCTTAAAAATTATGACTAGTCATGATCCAGAATCTAATTGACTTTATTTTATTTTTACTCATTTTAAATACAAGTTCAAGACATGAAATAGGGGGGAAAAAATCAACTTTATTGGTCCCATACTGGGAAAATTAGTTTGTTACAGCAGCTCACAGTACGTACGTGGATAGAGAAAACAGTAGAAAGTAGAAAAAATAAAATAGAAAAAGTCTAAGATATAGTGTAAATAAAATAAAGTAAAATAAAAGTTAGGTTCACCTTTCAAGTACACAGATATGCATGAAATTAACTTAAAATGCTATTCTGTTAACTCTTTTACTTTTCTACAGGTATTTTTGTGCTCAGTTAAAAGATAAAAAGCACTTATCTTCAGTATAATGTGCACTGAACATTCACCACCCACAAGCTGCATGTCACCACCCAAGACTCATGTCAGAGGCATCTTAAATCCTCTCACGGCTCCTTTGTTTCCCTCCTTCCTCACTTGTCTCCTCCTCCTCCCAGGTCGCTTCGCTGTGCGTGACATGAGGCAGACCGTGGCCGTCGGCGTCATCAAGTCTGTCGAGAAGAAGGCCGCCTCCGGTGGAAAGGTCACCAAGTCTGCACAGAAGGCCGAGAAGAAGAAATGAATTCTCATGCAGGACGTCCAACAAAAAGTCACGTCTCAGCAGCAGCGGGCCACCCCATCCCCTCTTCTTCCCTGCCACCCAGCGCCATCTTCTCTGAGGCAGAGCTCTCTACTCAAGGACTGGCTTATGCTGATTAAAACCCATCGGAAAAGTTTCCGCAGGAAAGGAAGGCTTGTGTCTTTTAGGGGAAGCTATGATCATAATTAAGTTGAAACCAAAACAATAAAAATCTTAAACATTGCCAAATGAAGATGTTTCTCTGGTGTTTCATTATGACTTCTCCACTCCTCCAGAAGAATGTTGTTTAAGGTCGAAACACATTTTTCCTCTCTCATAGTTTCTGTAGATTTGAAGATGATACAGGGGTATGAATGCATGTAGCTTCACAAGAGATATTTGTGCTACCAAACGTGACACAGACAAGTTTTTAAGGTGTGTTGAATGGACAAGATCAGACTGATATAACTAGTCCATCAAGTATGTGTGTGCAGTAAGCAAATCAGATGGTTATAATTATAACTGGGTGTAACGGTGTAGCAAACGCCTATCAAAACCTAAAACGTCAACCAAAACCAGGTGATCCAAGTGGAGGAGGAGAATAAAGCATTGCCCTCACGATACTTCTTCCTTTTACAAAGTGCAGAGTGAGCAGGAGCGAACACGCCTCGCCCACCTCCATTCAGGTTTTCAGCCAGGTGAGTTAAAACACTTAAAATGGATATTTATGGGGATTTTTGAACCTTCATTGGGAAGTGGCAGGTGGAGGGTGACAAGAAGAGAGAGAGGGAAACAGGCATCCCCCAAACAGGTTGGTCAGAAGTTGGATTCGAACCCTGCACTGTTGTGGCAAGGACTGAGTATTTGTACATGGAACTCACACTCTACCTAGTGAGCAATCAGAGATATGGCCAGGTGACCTACTTGATTACTGACTTATGCAATACCACCATGATCTTATACTTTCTAATAGATAGTAGAAATAATAAATTTAATAGATAATAGAATATACGTTCTAATAGGTTTCTTATGGTTTCCATTGTAGTTTATAGATTTTAAACGGTTTCTTCTTGTTTCATCTAAATAAAACTTGTGACGTAGGTTCTTCTTTCTTAAAGCAGAACTTTTGTTGAGCATATTTAAAATGCTTATATAACATTAAAGTAGCATCACGATGAGTGTAGGTGTATAATGTTATACAGTAGTGGAAATAACTTAAGTGTATTGTCTTAAGTATTTCAATTTTTTTGCTAATTTAACCTTCTACTACGACTTTTTAGAGGTAAATACTCTCATTGTACTGCACTACCTAGTTAATTATGAGGTTTCAGAATAATATTTGATATAAAACATACAAACAAAATATGGTGCTTTGTTATAGGTTAAACACAAAGACGTACTCCACCTTGAACATTTATTACTGCTTATACATCAGTAACGATCGAATATACCAACAGGGCCCATTTATGTGAGTTGTTTAATTAGTATTTTTATCATAATGTGACATTGCTACTTTTGCTCTGATTTGATTTAATTAGCCGGTACAGCTAACGTAAGCTAGCGAGCCAAATGTTGGGAGTCTGACAGTGGTTGTCCCACTGAGCTCACCTCATTTTCTTTAAAAATTTAAACCTGATTTCAATTCAAAGTCACAATAACCACTCCATATGTTGTTTATAAACTAGTACATCGAAATGGGAAAGGAAAAGATCCACATCAACATCGTGGTCATTGGCCACGTGGACTCCGGCAAGTCAACCTCTACCGGCCACCTCATCTACAAATGCGGAGGAATCGACAAGAGAACCATCGAGAAGTTCGAGAAGGAAGCCGCCGAGGTTTGTTATGGAGACACTGACGGTCTACATTTGACTTTTTTTTAGGTTTTTAACAAATATTCACGCCATATGTAAAACAATGAGGCCATTAAGACACACAAAGTGTGATAGTACACGTGTAGAAAACATGTGAGGCAGTGCGGAAGTAACCACTCCCTAATTTTGCTCCCTAATTTCGCTCCTTAATTTTAGTTTAGTTACAGCTGCCACCTACTGTTGAAACATGTGAAATATCTTCTTTAAGGCAATCATACAACAAATACTGTTTAAAGTAGTTTAAGTTACTTTTTTTAAACGTAGAAATTAAATTTGAACATTGACACGGGCAAAAGCTCAAAATATCACTGTAAGTAATACTACTTAAGTTAATATTTAATATAAAACTATTAATGAGAAGACTCAAGAAAGGTATTCTAGTTTGGTAACTGGAATAACTTCAAGACAACCAGAAAATAAAACTCAAAGTAATAAATACCTGTTGGAATATTATAGTAAAAGTAAAAGACCAAAAATGATCAAGTACTGATTCCCCTCCTTTATTCTCCGTAACAGATGGGCAAGGGCTCCTTCAAGTACGCCTGGGTGCTGGACAAACTGAAGGCCGAGCGTGAGCGTGGTATCACCATCGATATCGCTCTGTGGAAGTTTGAGACCGTCAAGTACTACGTGACCATCATCGATGCCCCTGGACACAGGGACTTTATCAAGAACATGATCACTGGTACCTCTCAGGTAAATCATGTTTGATACACTGCAAACTCAAACTTTAACTGTCTTGCTTTAGTGCTTTTAAATCTGAACTCTATATTGACTTTCATTTTAGGCTGACTGCGCCGTGCTGATCGTTGCTGCTGGTGTTGGTGAGTTCGAGGCTGGTATCTCTAAGAACGGCCAGACCCGCGAACACGCCCTGCTGGCCTTCACCCTCGGTGTGAAGCAGCTCATTGTTGGAGTCAACAAGATGGACTCCACCGAGCCCCCCTACAGCAAGGCCCGTTTCGATGAAATCACCAAGGAAGTGAGCACCTACATCAAGAAGATCGGCTACAACCCCGCCGCTGTTGCCTTTGTCCCCATCTCTGGATGGCACGGAGACAACATGCTTGAGGGCAGTGACAAGGTAAGGAAACTAATAATGTGGCGCTCATCATGTTAACCTGTTCACCTGGACATGGACTGATGTCTCACTTTGACTGTCTCCTGTAGATGAGCTGGTTCAAGGGATGGAAGATTGAGCGCAAGGACGGTAACGCCAGTGGAACTACCCTGCTGGAGGCTCTTGATGCCATCCTGCCACCTGCCCGTCCCACCGACAAGCCCCTCCGTCTGCCCCTGCAGGACGTCTACAAAATCGGCGGTAAGAACTGAGACATGTTGCTTGAAGACAGTGGAATGACTTGCAACCCCAATCACGATACGATATTTCTTTTGTACTTATCATCTTTCCCCAGGTATTGGAACTGTACCTGTCGGCCGTGTTGAGACCGGTATCCTGAAGCCTGGTATGGTCGTCACCTTCGCTCCCGCCAACCTGACCACTGAGGTGAAGTCTGTGGAGATGCACCATGAGTCTCTGCCAGAGGCTGTCCCCGGTGACAACGTTGGCTTCAACGTCAAGAACGTGTCCATCAAGGAAATCCGCAGAGGAAACGTGGCTGGTGACAGCAAGAACAATCCTCCCCAGGCGTCTGCAGGTTTCAACGCCCAGGTGAGTCGGAACAAACATGAAAATAAAACTAGAAGAGCGCTTGGAAAGTGCAGACCTTTTGCCAAGGTGTTTTGTTTATACAGGGCTGTTTGAGGTGGCTGTTGGATGAGTCAGGTTTTGACGGTGCTGGTCCCAAGCCCCACCAGGGGATCTTCAAGGACGGTCGTGAGGCCTTCTTGATTTTAGGGGGCTTAGAAAAACCTTTTTTAAACTATACACAATGATGGTTATCGTGTATGTACGATTGTTAAAAATGAAGAAACACATGGTACATAAGGACAATTGTATAAATAGATCATGACAATGTCGGTTTAATACAATATTCACAGGAAATAATCTGCTCAAAACTCATCCTAATTGCTCATTTGACACAAACTTTATGCAGTTACTGCGTTCAGTGTTTGGGTTAATTGCACAGATTATAATTTGTTCTGTACTGCTATTGTTATGCATTGAATATAATATAAAATATCCAGAAAGTATACCACTTAGTCAGGGGTCACCCAGTGAAAGATGACATCTCTTTTTAAAATCAAAATCACAAGACTGAAAAATTGGTTTCAACTCAACATTTTACAAGATTCTTTGCCTTACTGATCATTTCAATGAGTCAGATACAGGTAAACATAACCATCTGGTGACCTCTACTGACTAACAGCAGGAACTGCATCACCTTTTCCTTGGGCTTGAAGAAAGGGCTCATCACATTTCTAAATTCAGATCATCCTGAACCTTTCCAGCCAGAACAACACAATACACACAACACTGTTTAGTCTCACTGTTAGACCACACAACAGTCAGCCTCCCACTGTCTGTCTCATCACCAACCAATCTTTAGATGATCTTAGATTAGTGGTTTCCAACCTTCTTTAAGACTGCCCCCTACATTTACATTTAGTCATTTAGCAAACGCTTTTATCCAAAGCGGCTTACAAAAAAGGGAAACAATCATCGTAACGTGGGCAAGGACATGTTAGAGCAGCAATAAGTACTGTAATTGCATTAGAGTAATCAAGTCGTGAGATGACCACAGCCTGTATTAGTAGTTGGATAGCACGTTGAGTTAGGTAAGGCCTGATTTTTATTATGTTGTGGAGTGCAAAGCAGCAACTGAGGCCACATGATTAGAGAAGGTTAGTTGGTCATCAATCGTGACCCCTAAGTTTCTCTCTACCCTGGTGGGGGCGAGACATAGGGAGTCGATTTTGATGTTGATGACGTTGTTGACGAAGAGATGTTCAGCTGGAGATGGTGTGCCTTCATCCATGTGGATATATCTGAGAGGCATTCAGAGAACCATGCAGAGACCGAGGGGTCGTCAGGAGGAAATGACAGATAGAGCTGAGTGTCATCTGCATAGCAGTGATAGGAAAAGCCATGCGAGCGGATACTCGGACCCAGGGAGGTGGTGTAAATACCCTTAACCCTTATCACTGAGTAAACTGACCTCTGACTAAGTGATATATTTATGGATAGTTTGTTTTGAAGTTGTCTTACACCCTTTAAAATCAAGAAGACTCCACAACCCCCCCGTAAAGCTTTGACAACCCCTACAGGGAACCAGTATCTTAGATGCTCCTCTTTTAAAGTCCCTCCACGTCTCTCCCTCTGCAGGTCATCATCCTGAACCATCCTGGCCAGATCTGTGCAGGATACTCCCCCGTGCTGGACTGCCACACAGCTCACATTGCCTGCAAGTTCAAGGAGCTCATCGAGAAGATCGACCGTCGTTCCGGTAAGAAGCTTGAAGACAGCCCCAAGTTTGTCAAATCCGGAGACGCCTGCATCGTCGAGATGGAACCCTCAAAACCCATGTGTGTTGAGAGCTTCTCCGAGTATCCTCCACTGGGTGAGTAAAATGCTTCTTTTCAAACATTACTTTGACTTTTCAAGTACTTTCACTGTTGTACTGTTGTAGTACACATGCTGTAATTCCATTGTAATGTAACTATCTTTGGTGCTTCAACTTTAACTGACATCTCAACTGCTTTCAGCCTTTAGCTGTTTCAACACTTGACACTTTAAGACATTTTAACCTCTTTGCAGTGCCCTTACATTAAATTTTAACTCCTCTGTTTATGTCTTTTCTTTCCCAGGGCGTTTTGCTGTGCGTGACATGAGGAACACCGTGGCTGTTGGTGTCATCAAGTCCGTCGTGAAGAAGGACATCAGCAGTGGAAAGGTCACCAAATCTGCACAGAAGGCTGGAAAGAAGGCATGAATTCTCATGCAGGATGTCCCAAAGAAAATCACATCTCAGCAACCATCCTCTCTTCACCCTGACATCACTTTCTGGCTTATGATGATTAAAACCCATCGGAAAAGTTTCCGACGGAAAGGAATGCTTGTGTCTTTTAGGGGAAATCATTAACCAACTCAAACTAATAAAAATCTTAAACAAACCAAGTGAAGATGTTGGGTTTTTTTGGTTTAGATATTTGTGTTGCCTAAACGAGGAATCCTACAGATTTTAGTAATTCCCCGACTTTTCCTCTGGCCCCACTAGAAGGTCAAACTTTTCATGTATCCTGTCAAATATATATAAATATAATATGAACTGCAGTCACTTTGAATCCCATCATCAGGTCAAAATAGGTACAAATGGTGGTTTATGACCAAATGTCTGCATTAAAAAAAATGACATTACCATGCCTCATCTGTACAGTACAGAAGAGGATTAGGGCCACATAAAAAAAAATTCTCAGAATTCCGACTTTTAAACTCATGAGTGATGAGCCCCTTCCAACACATTGTTGCGCTTTCCCTGCTTTGCTCGACCCAATAAAAAGTCAGTGGCAGTCGTCGAGTTTCAGGGTGCGTTGGTGCTGTTGCGTTGTATAATAATGGGGGTGTATTAGTAGCTGGCTGTGTATTTCCTTCCCGGCAACAGTTTGCTGCAGAATGACACCCATAACCTGTTAACCTGCCGCTGTTAACTACTAACTTTCATAAACTAAAGGTATCTCACTTGCACATGCCTATAACAGCAGCAGCACAGCAGGAGGTCAGAGGCAGCCTGAGACTGCCTTGGCAGTGTCTGGGGCAGACACCGGCACCTGCCGCGGCATTTCCGTGGCAGCTGTCCCAGACACCGGCAGGGCAGCGGCACCAGTGGCAGCTGCCCCACACAGGGGCAGTGGTTGAGAGATTAATTAAGAAAACGAAATGGAAATGCTACTTCCAGCGAATCAAATACAACACACTGACGACTGTTTTATAAAATAAAAACTAAGCACAAATGCCAAAACAGCAGCAATTGCCCTGGCAGGGCAGTGGTAACTGCCCCAGACACCGCCAAGGCAGTGACCGCTGCCACAGAAACCGGCAACTGGTTCCGACAATTCTGCGTTTAAAAGTCAGAATATGCTCTGCATTTTAAATACAAATAAACATTTATTAATATACTGTTTAGCAATAACCACTTCAGATTTGCTGGTACTCATTACAGGTGTCTGAGGTTCTTACTGATGATCGTCATCATTTACGTTGACCACCTGAAGATGGTTAAGGCCGACTTGGAGAGACTTGTAGAGTTTCGCTGTGCGTGACATGAGGCGGACCGTGGCCGTCTGTGTCATCAAGTCTGTCGAGAAGAAGGCCACCTCCGGTGGAAAGGTCACCAAGTCTGCACAGAAGGCCGAGAAGAAGAAATGAATTCTCATGCAGGACGTCCAACAAAAAGTCATGTCTCAGCAGCAGCGGGCCACCCCATCCCCTCTTCTTCCCTGCCACCCAGCGCCATCTTCTCTGAGGCAGAGCTCTCTACTCAAGGACTGGCTTATGCTGATTAAAACCCATTGGAAAAGTTTCCGCAGGAAAGGAAGGCTTGTGTCTTTTAGGGGAAGCTATGATCATAATTAAGTTGAAACCAAAACAATAAAAATCTTAAACATTGCCAAATGAAAATGTTTCTCTGGGATTTCTCTATGAGAGAGGAAACACATTTTTTCTCTCTCATAGTTTCTGTAGATTTGAAGATGATACAAGGGTATGAATGCATGAATGCATGTAGCTTCACAAGAGGTATTTGTGATACCAAACGTGACACAGACAAGTTTTTAAGGTGTGTTGAACAAACACGATCAGACTGATATAACTACACTGTAAACCCGAATAAATAAGCAGTACTCAAAAAAAGTGAGGCAATCGTTGCCACAATTTTTTTGAGTTAATAAACTCAAAAGTCGGAGGTAAGCAGAGCTTAAATATTTTGAGTTACTGTGACATGTATTTTTTGTTTACAAATAAATGTAATTAATTACTAATTAAGCCTACCTAAATATTTTCAGTTTATACAACTCAAAACATTGGTTCACCTCATCAATAAAATAAATTTATGAAACTGAATAATCAAGTATAACAACACATTTATTCAAGTTCAATAAAATCAAAATTAATTTTTTTCTTTTACAAATCATTTAATTAACCATAACTTAAAAACTTTGATTTCATAAACTCAAAATCATTTACCCCAAAACTTACATTTTTTTGTGGCAACTGATTGCCTTGAGTTCATTAAGTACTACTAACTTAAAAAACAAAAAAACATTTACATTTTACATATATACATATACATATATTTTACAGATATATATATATATATATATATATATATATATATATATATATATATATATATATATATATATATATATATATATATATATACATATATATATATTACATTAAAAAGTTGAGTACATAAACTTTTTCCCATGCTCTTCCATTATACTATAGACTGAAACATAATAATACGTAATATATTTGAAATACATAAAAAAGAAAAAATGAAAAAATACACTTCAAAGGCACACTATCTGGTTGTCTAAACGGTGGGGTATCAGCTTCAACATGTACACACACATCAACATGTACAAAGGCATAGCTCATAAACTCTTAACACTATATATCATGTCACAATGTTAAATGTGAAATTACATCAACAAATACAAAGGCAGCGTGCACTTTGGGCCACCTGGCTGAAAGTAGTCAACATGGACAATGTTGTGGATCATGCTCCAACAGAGTGAGTCACTTGAATCCACTATTGCCTTTTCAGATCTTAACTTTCTACACGTGTCATAAAGTCATTCTCGAGAGTCTGCAGCCTGGGTGACAATTCACAGTCATCCAGACCAGGTGAGATTTTCTGTGTGAACTCAAAACTGTTTTTGGGGATCAGTCCTTGGGGATAGCAGAGATGTAGAGCATAGATCAGGCCAGGAATGCATCAGCAAGTCAGGGGAGGTTGTCCACAACATCACCTTTGAGAACTAGAGAGGTTTCCACTGGGTGGTTGTTTACTGGACTCATGGCATTGTTGTTGATGGTTGTAAGGAGGGTAACTGATCCATCCACGAGATCTGGCTCGTCCAAATCATCCTAAAAGAATGGAGAGAGAGAATTACCAAACATGTTCTGTAAAATCCAGACACTTCCTCACTCAAATACACAGGAAGGGCATGGAGAACCTCTCGTGTGGACATCATGTAATTCCTTAGGAAATTTAAATACGTTGACACTAAACAAATCCAATCCTACAGCCACTTAGGACAAGTATGAGTGAGGTAAATGCCTGTTTTTTATTCTAGCTTTTTCAGCATCCCATCTCTGTTTGGTGATGTAGTACATTTTACTGTTAAATATTGCCCCTTTAACAAACTTATTTATTACATTTTAATTCTTTTTAATGTCTTTATCAATATGAATTGTATACCATGAAATAATGTAAACAATCCTATGAAACCTGTCTCTAGGACAGTTACACGTGTGGTGAAAAGACCGAGCTGCTTCATCTGTTCTGTTTTCTGATCAGTGCTCATGAAGGGAGGTGTGTCTATTCCTGCAAGATTGTAATCAACACATCTGTCCACTCCCTTTGCAGTAGGAGCAGCTACGATAATCTGATAAGAGAGCCAATGGAGGCCCTCCAAAAGAGAGGCAGCTCTGCTTTACATGTGCAATGTTACTGTAACGTTAGTCTGTAGTTTGATGTGTTACCAGACAACATCCTGCAGCTGGTCAGTTAACAAACCATAATCTGTAGTATCATATTGCCAACATAATATAATGAAACGTATAAAGCCTTGAAGATCTTGAAAAAGATATGGATTGTACTTATTTCTGTAACTAATGACAAACAACATAATAATAATAAAGTTTTTCTATATCTGACTTTGTAAAGTTTCCTTTCCAAACCTGCTTAAACAGCTGAACATAAGAACATGTTCAGGCAGTGTGTTTCAGTCTGTTTGCTTTGTTTCTTCACAGAGGACTCACTCACAGTTTACACTTGTTGTTGCCCTCTTGTGGCAAGTTGCTGAAACACACCCTGAAGTCCACTTGGTGGTTTTGCTGTCTCCTTTTTGAACAGTGAAGTGCTTATAATAAAACATATTAAGCTAACCTTGTCTAACAGCTAATGAAGTTTTATAACTAGGTTCAGGAACAAGGTCCACACCTTGGATTCATCCCATTTCCGTTTCACATGTACTTAAACACGCCTCATCCGTTCACTCCTTCTTCAATGCCGTTTTCACATCCCTCCCCACCCCAAAACCCTCTTTCTTTTGTTATCTCGCTCTTTTCTCTTCTCTCTTTCATTCATACACAGGAACCATGGGGCTCTAAGACATAGAGCTACAGAGAGACGGTTCCCCCACCCAGAGTCTCAACTCCCGGGTTCCATCCAGCCTTCCCGATACCAGTCAACCTCCTTCCACCACAACCCTGTTCCTTCCTCCCTCCTACCTACATCCCTGCATCCCCTCATCCCTTCATACCCTCAACACCTCCGGCCCTCAGCGCCTCTCATCTCCGACCCTCCATACCTCCATACCGCCGACCCTTCATCCCTTCTTCTCTCCTATAAGTCATCATCCCGGCACACCCTTTCCATCACTTGCAATAAACCCATCTAAACTTGAATCTATTGGTGTGGTCCTTGTTAGTGAATCTCTGCTCAGAGCTGACATTAATATCAAACTTTTCCTCCAGTTACTCTGTGAGAATACTGACTGCTCAGTTAATATTCATATAACTGTATCTATAGTCACAGATGAGTGTGTGGAGCCAAATTTTTGAGAGTTGTGGATTTTATTGTGGAGTGAAACACTTTTTAATCTAATCTAAATCTAAAATAAAAGTAAGTTTTACTTTCAAGATGGAGGACGTGAGGCTGAAATCAAAAGAGAAATCATTTCAGTTCCAGTTGTCAGTAAATATGATCCTCTCTTCTACTCACTCAAACTTCTGTTCCTTCTGTTTAGTCCTTACTTTCTTTCTTTTCTCATCACTTCTCTCCCACATCATCATGGTATAGTCATATTATCATGACTGACAGGCTCTGAGCCTTACACAGTTACTGTTGTTACTTCAAATTGTTCAGTTCAGGGAACTGATGCTTGTTTGAATTTTCTACCTGGATAAAAACATCAACTCAAAGACTAAAATCAAAGTAGACCTACTTTCCATTTCCACTACTTCACCCCTCTGTGCAGCCCACAGCTGCTTAAAGTTTTAGGCTTAGCAGTTACACTCACTTTTCTTCTTTTTGTAAATGATGAATCCAGTGACAGCGATGAGGACGACAGCAAGAACAACCACTGCAGCAGTGATGAGGACGGTCATGTGACTCGGCTTCTCTGTTAAATAAAAAAATCAAACTGGTTCAGATAAAGCAGGTTAGAACAGAAGTACATCCATCTAAGGATTTATTCATACGTAATATTTCTATGACTTTTTTCACAACTGAATTCAAACAAACAACATGCAGTCCCATTCAGCACCCTCTAATCCCAGTCTTACCCCAGTTGGTCCTGATCTCTGCTTTGTCCAGTCTGGTGACGATGTCGTCCTCTACACCAGAGAGATTAAACATACAGTCGTACCTCCTCCAGTCTTCAGGTGTGACTGATGAAAGGTTCAGGTCAACGCTCATCTGGAAGGTTCCATCATGGTTGGGGAGGATCTCTCCGTGGTCCTCGTCCTCATGAAACTCCTCTCCATCTTCCTCCAGAACATCATGGCTCTGTCAGGGTAGAAACCTGTAGCATGGCAGGTGACTGGAGAGGAGGGAGTCTTCTGGAGGAGAGACACTGAGGGAAGCTCTGCAGAGTAAAGAGAGAGAGAGAGAGTGGGTGAAAAGATGAGAAAGGATTAACTTTAAAGGAAAAGAAATGAGGTTAATCATAAATAAACTTAGACAGAGTGATAAATTCTTTAAACACAATAAATGAATTAGTAACCATGACAACAATAATGTTACTAATATTGCTGATTATGATGCAAGTCACATAAAATAAATCAATAGCATGTAAACAACTCTGGGATTAGACATAAAGTGTTTCAAAGAAGGAGAAAGCTTGAGTGCTAGTGTTAGTTTAAATCCATAATAATAAGTATTACCGGCTGTAATAAAGAATATAACAGAACTAGAAAATGTCTAAATAAAAGTTGAGTGTGGCTCACTCTGGCCCTCAGGTGAACATTATTCACTATTTTTCCCCTATGATGCCAAAAATCATGACATAGTTATCCAACTGCCTGTTGTCTAACACTACAAGTAACTCAAATCTGACCACTACAAAACAAACAGCCAAAAACAAGTTCATATCAGACTGACTGGAGTGATAATACAATGACACTTCAGGTCATGTGATCCTACCTGTTCTCCGCAGAGAGCTGCTGCCATAGGCCACATACATCTTCAGGAACTCAGGACAAATATGTGTGAGGAAATTCACATTGAAGTCTATTCTAGCTTTGTCAGCATCCCATCTCTGTTTGGTGGTGACAGCCTGTTGTTTAGGAGCGATCCATGTCAATGTCTTCAGGTCAAATGATATGAAGTCTTCTCCATTATAACCATACTGATTAAAACCATGAACCTCTCCAGTCTCATCATCCCACTCACAGCCATTCACCCTCTGTAAAATGTGGACACCTGAGAGAGAGACAGAGACAGAAACACACTGTAAATAAGTTTGATGTACAGATGAACTTTCCAGTGAAAGACAGTAGCTAATGTTCTATGAATTGACAGATGACTTCCAATGTCAGTATTCAAAGTGAGAATGTCTTCTTGCATTCTATTCACATCAGTCTCTTAATCAAAGTCACACCTGTGTGACACCTGCAGTCTCAGCTCTAAATATCTTGCAGATGTCTGTAAAGTGCACATGTGAGCACATGAGTACATGTTCAGAATAGAAGCTAAATCTGTTTGACAAACAACAATAAAAGGATGTGAAACATTTTAGCAGGAAAAAGTCAAACACAACATGAAGAAATACTTTACCTCCACTTTGGTTGAAGCGCTGCTTCAAATTATTAATCCTGGTTTTGAAGAGGTTTGGCTGAATCTCAAAACACTCTTCAGTGTACCACTTAAAGTGCTGAGGATTGTCTTCTGCAATTTTTTTTATCCAGTCCTGTTTTGTCTCTATCTTCTTTGTGTTGCTGTCAGAGTAACCCATCAGAATGTCATTATAGACTGCAGTTGCCACAAACTCTGGGATGTTTGTGACTCCAGAAGATGCAGTTATGAAAACTTTCAGAGAGTGTTTCACTGCAGGACAAACAAGGTTTATATATTCAGTATAAATACACATCATCATGTATTTCAGTGAGATTCAGTTCAAAGTTCAAAGTGAAACTAAACTAGAGTTTGTTGTTGAGCCATGCACAAGGAAAATACAAAGATCTAAAAGTAAAGATTTAAAATGTGATCTTACCTGATGATGAAACTTGACAGAAGAGAAGCAACAAAAATATTTTTTTCATCTTGTTTTGATAAAGACGTGTCGTGAACGGACCGAGCTGCTTCCTCTTTTCTGTTTCCTGATCAGTGATCATGAAGGGAAGTGTGTCTGTTCTGACTAGAGATGGGCGTGTACCAGATGAAGTCACTCAGTCAGACAATTTTGTGAACCTCACTGGAACACTTACTGGATGGAGCATTTTCATTACGTGATTAAGTACACCTACAATTAAAATATGTTTATTTATAAATATATTTATATGATAGAACAGATGAGACGGTGAGAGCAAGAATATCACTTATAAATATTCTACCCTGAATAAAACTTGTTAGTTTGAGTCTGATGTCCTTTTCAGGCTCAAACTGACGTCCGAGGACCAAAAATAACCATGACTGTGAGGCTGCTGAATTTCCCTGAATCAGACAAAAAGTTCTGATTTAAATAAATTTTATCATTTTAAGTAGTTATTACATAATCTATGGAAAAGTTCATATTAATAAAAAAATATCAGTTTAGTAAACTCAAAACAAGAAAAAAGTTACCGGCACTCGACATGTTCAAGTTAGTATAACTTCTAAACATTTGGGTTTACAGTGAAGTAGCTGTGTGCAGGATGCAAATCAGAATCAGCAAACGCCTATCAAAACTTGACACGTCAACCAGAACCAGGTAATCCAGGTGGAGCATAAAACAATGCCTCACGATACGTCTTCATTTTACAACGCGTGAGTGAGACAGAGCAGACACGCATCGTCCACCTCTGTCCACAGTCCACTTCAGCCAGTAACTAATGGTTTGGTTTACTTTCTAATAGACTAATGGTTTCTCATGGTTTCCATTGTGGTTTATAGATTTAAAATTGTTTCATTATTCTTTAATGGTTTAATAATTAATCAGCAAAAGTATGCTAACATGCTAAGCTAATGTTAGCATATTAGCTTAACTAACATTAGCACTGCATATCTTCTAACTAACTATAACTATAACTTGAATTTTAGCTTTCTGTGTTTGGAAATGCTCTCTATCCGAACCTCCTGAAATCATAATTGACTACCCCTGATGATTTGAACAGTGCTGAGCAGCATGAGTCTGCAAAAAATGTTAGCTAACATGCTAA
The DNA here is from genome assembly GCA_033000465.1 of Sciaenops ocellatus. Lineage (NCBI taxonomy): Eukaryota > Metazoa > Chordata > Actinopteri > Sciaenidae > Sciaenops > Sciaenops ocellatus. The sequence continues at coordinate 21,210,187 of CP136873.1, forward strand.
GCTGACGTTAGATGGTCCAGAGCACATGTCACCCCGCTGCTCATCGATCTCCACCGGCTACCTGTTGCAGCCCGCATTAAATTCAAATCGCTAATGCTCGCCTACAAAGTTGTCTCTGGTACTGCACCTACCTACCTGAACGCCTTTGTACAGACATATGCTACCTCATGTACTTTGCTTTGACTTTTATTATTTATTTTATTTAGCATTTATTATTGCATGTAGCTCTCCAGAGTGTCACTGCATATAAATATTGTTGCCATGATGTTGAATTATAGCTTTCTTTGCTTGATTTGAGTCGCTGACTTCACACAGTGCAGATGTTGATACAATGATGCTTCATAAAATACTACCCCTGCTGAATCTGCAAAAAATGTTAGCTAACATGCTGAACTAATGTTTGCATGCTGATGTTAGCTTTTAGCTCACCACAGAGGTGATAGCATGGCCAGATTTCTAGCCTCTTTAATAATTGATTTCTAAATTATTATTAATTTGTACCCAGTGACTGCAGACAGGCTTGAGAGGCTCACACTCCTGCAAATAGGTCTGAACTCCATGTTGCCTTTTTGTAAAAAACATGAAAAGTAAGGTGTGACACTTTAATGAGAATAAATGGATGAAGAACAGTTTTTGGAATCTTTTTAGCTTTCTGACTTCCCCTGGGAAAGCAGCCTCCTTCTCGGGCAGTTGGTAATTTTGTCGCAGTAGTCGTGTTTGAATTGATATCAGTAGCACTGGTTGTAAAAATTAAAGGTCCAGTGTGTAAGATTTGGGGCCTATATTTTCAGAATAAGGAAAACATGGAATATAATATTCATAACTATGTTTTCATGCATGTATAATCACCTGAAAATAAGAATCTTTTTATGTTTGTTACTTAAAAAATATCCTTTTATATCTACAGTGGGAGAGGGTCCCCTTTCATGGAGGCCGCCATCTTGAAACACCTTCTTTATACAGTAGTCCAGAACAGACAAACTAAATACTGACTCTAAACAGGGTCCTTAAAGTGTTGTTTCTCCTTTACATTAGGAAGGTGAGGGTGATGTGAGGAGATTGCAATGCAGTGATTGGACCACTAAATGCAACTAAATTCTACACACTGTACCTTTAAATGCAAACATCTTCGTCCCTGCATCTTGTCTGTCAGGTTCATCGTTTCCATGAGGGGTCTTAAGCAGCTTCCTGGAAAGAGTCAGACTGACTCAGCTTTACTCCTGCCGAAGCTTCAGACTGAAGATACCTCCGCTGAGATGACCATTTACAAGTCTGCAAGAGCAGTTTACTCTGATTACAATGGTTTTATTCAGCACTATGTAATCAGCGTCTCTACCCTGACAGAGCCATGATGTTCTGGAGGAAAGATGGAGAGGAGTTTCATGAGGACGTGGACCACGGAGAGATCCTCCCCAACCATAATGGAAGCTTCCAGATGAGCGTTGACCTGAACCTTTCATCAGTCACACCTGAAGACTGGAGGAGGTACGACTGTGTGTTTCATCTCTCTGGTGTAGAGGACGACATCGTCACCAGACTGGACAAAGCAGAGATCAGGACCAACTGGGGTAAGACTGGGATTAGAGGGTGCTGAATGGGACTGCATGTTGTTTGTTTGAATTCAGTTGTGAAAAAAGTCATAGAAATATTACGTATGAATAAATCCTTAGATGGATGTACTTCTGTTCTAACCTGCTTTATCTGGACCAGTTTGATTTTTTTATTTAACAGAGAAGCCGAGTCACATGACCGTTCCCGTCACTGCTGCAGTGGTTGTTCTTGCTGTCGTCCTCATCGCTGTCACTGGATTCATCATTTACAAAAAGAAGAAAGGTGAGTGTAACTGCTAAGCCTAAAACTTTAAGCAGCTGTGGGCTGCACAGAGGGGTGAAGAGTAACTGATGCACTAGCTTAACTTTACAGTGGCCACTTGAGTAGGTTCTAGAAACAAAAGACACGTGAGAGTCCAACTTGTCTTGTTTATTTCGTGAAACTCATGGTCTCCATCAAATGGCAAGGATCCATTATTGATGCAACACTTTATCTCTACAAACTAGTTTCCCATACACAAACAAACACACTGGTGGCGTGGCGGTCAAAAACTAGTTTCCTCCAGTTCCTTCCTGCTCAGGCAACACAGCTGTGCCTTGCTGTAGCTGTCCTACCTGTATACTGTAGATCACAGCCAAATTGATACAAAAGCACTCTGGTGCCACCTGCTGGCCAAACATTTTTGAACATGTTGAAATGGCTCATATAGTGAGAAAGGAAAATTGAAAGATTAAGAAGAATCAATATTTGACTTCCCTGAACTGAACAATTTGAAGTAACAACAGTAACTGTGTAAGGCTCAGAGCCTGTCAGTCATGATAATATGACTATACCATGATGATGTGACAAACACACTCAGTGAGTTTCCTCATGTGTCACATTATGCAGCTTTACAGAAGTAAAAGAAAAACTGAAAGATGGCTTTCTATTATGATTTATGTGCTTATCTGATTTTCAAATGTGTCTGTTTATATTTTCATCAATACTGATTCTATTTTTATTGGATGGTTTGAGAATAACTACATGAATTACTGTAAACATGTAAACTCTGCATACAGTTCTTTAAATCAGCTCTTGTGATGGATCATTAAACTATGTTCTTTTGTTTGGTAAGACAGATCAGGGGACATAATTCATGAAAAGTTCCTCATACCACACTAACTAGTGTGTACTGATAAGACTAGTGGAAACAGACAGTAATGGTGGTTGGATTACTGAGCGGGTCATGACATTCACATGAAGTCACTTATAAAGTCAGTGGGGTCAGTCAGTGTAGTTCATCCTGAACAGATACGATGTAAATATAAGGCTGGGTCATACTGCAGATGCTGTTTGTTTGGTGAATGAAGGATTTAAAGGCAGCTTAAATATTGAACATGAATTAACATGATTTCATAGGAATGCTCATCCAACTTTTGTCACATTTGACTGTGTATTAATGAACATAAATGAATCCAAATCAAATGTATTGTTCTTTCTTTTTGTGTTGATGTTTCACTCCACAATAAAATCCACAACTCTCAAACATTTGGCTCTTTTTCTAAGTCCACACACTCATCTGTGACTATAGATACAGTTATATGAATATTAACTGAGCAGTCAGTATTCTCACAGAGTAACTGGATGAAAAGTTTGATATTAATGTCAGCTCTGAGCAGAGATAGCTGTCAGACAAGCTGATCTTAATATGTTTTATTATAAGCACTTCACTTCATTGTTCAAAAAGGAGACAGCAAAACCACCAAGTGGACTTCAGGGTGTGTTTCAGCAACTTGCCACAAGAGGGCAACAACAAGTGTAAACTGTGAGTGAGTCCTCTGTGAAGAAACAAAGCAAACAGACTGAAACACACTGCCTGAACATGTTCTTATGTTCAGCTGTTTAAGCAGGTTTGGAAAGGAAACTTTACAAAGTCAGATATAGAAAAACTTAATTATTATTATGTTGTTTGTCATTAGTTACAGATATAAGTTCAATCCATATCTTTTGGTTAAACAGGAAGAAAAAAAAAATCAGAGCACCAGCCAAATGTTAAAAAGTGAAAGATGTGATGGTGATCTTGATGTGAGAGAGGACTTTTGTCAGGTTTCAACGCCCAGGTGAGTCGGAGCAAACATGAAAATAAAACTAGAAGAGCGCTTGGAAAGTGCAGACCTTTTGCCAAGGTGTTTTGTTTATACAGGGCTGTTTGAGGTGGCTGTTGGATGTGTCAGGTTTTGACGGTGCTGGTCCCAAGCCCCACCAGGGGATCTTCAAGGACGGTCGTGAGGCCTTCTTGATTTTAGGGGGCTTAGAAAAACCTTTTTTAAACTATACACAATGATGGATATGGTGTATGTACGATTGTTAAAAATGAAGAAACACATGGTACATAAGGACAATTGTATAAATAGATCCTGACAATGTCGGTTTAATACAATATTCACAGGAAATAATCTGCTCAAAACTCATCCTAATTGCTCATTTGACACAAACTTTATGCAGTTACTGCGTTCAGTGTTTGGGTTAATTGCACAGATTATAATTTGTTCTGTACTTCTATTGTTATGCATTGAATATAATATAAAATATCCAGAAAGTATACCACTTAGTCAGGGGTCACCCAGTGAAAGATGACATCTCTTTTTAAAATCAAAATCACAAGACTGAAAAATTGGTTTCAACTCAACATTTTACAAGATTCTTTGCCTTACTGATCATTTCAATGAGTCAGATACAGGTAAACATAACCATCTGGTGACCTCTACTGACTAACAGCAGGAACTGCATCACCTTTACCTTGGGCTTGAAGAAAGGGCTCATCACATTTCTAAATTCAGATCATCCTGAACCTTTCCAGCCAGAACAACACAATACACACAACACTGTTTAGTCTCACTGTTAGACCACACAACAGTCAGCCTCCCTCTGTCTGTCTCATCACCAACCAATCTTTAGATGATCTTAGATTAGTGGTTTCCAACCTTCTTTAAGACTGCCCCCTACATTTACATTTAGTCATTTATCAAACGCTTTTATCCAAAGCGGCTTACAATATTGTAATCGTAATCATTGTAGTGGGGCAAGGACATGTTAGAGCAGCAATAAGTACTGTAATTGCGTTAGAGTAATCAAGTCGTGAGATGACCACAGCCTGTATTAGTAGTTGGATAGCACGTTGAGTTAGGTAAGGCCTGATTTTTATTATGTTGTGGAGTGCAAAGCAGCAACTGAGGCCACATGATTAGAGAAGGTTAGTTGGTCATCAATCATGACCCCTAAGTTTCTCGCTACCCTGGTGGGGGCGAGACATAGGGAGTCGATTTTGATGTTGATGACGTTGATGACGAAGAGATGTTCAGCTGGAGATGGTGTGCCTTCATCCATGTGGATATATCTGAGAGGCATTCAGAGAACCGTGCAGAGACCGAGGGGTCGTCAGGAGGAAATGACAGATAGAGCTGAGTGTCATCTGCATAGCAGTGATAGGAAAAGCCATGCGAGCGGATACTCGGACCCAGGGAGGTGGTGTAAATACCCTTAACCCTTATCACTGAGTAAACTGACCTCTGACTAAGTGATATATTTATGGATAGTTTGTTTTGAAGTTGTCTTACACCCTTTAAAATCAAGAAGACTCCACAACCCCCCCGTAAAGCTTTGACAACCCCTACAGGGAACCAGTATCTTAGATGCTCCTCTTTTAAACTCCCTCCACGTCTCTCCCTCTGCAGGTCATCATCCTGAACCATCCTGGCCAGATCTGTGCAGGATACTCCCCCGTGCTGGACTGCCACACAGCTCACATTGCCTGCAAGTTCAAGGAGCTCATCGAGAAGATCGACCGTCGTTCCGGTAAGAAGCTTGAAGACAGCCCCAAGTTTGTCAAATCCGGAGACGCCTGCATCGTCGAGATGGAACCCTCAAAACCCATGTGTGTTGAGAGCTTCTCCGAGTATCCTCCACTGGGTGAGTAAAACGCTTCTTTTCAAACATTACTTTGACTTTTCAAGTACTTTCACTGTTGTACTGTTGTAGTACACATGCTGTAATTCCAATATAATGTAACTATCTTTGGTGCTTCAACTTTAACTGACATCTCAACTGCTTTCAGCCTTTAGCTGTTTCAACACTTGACACTTTAAGACATTTTAACCTCTTTGCAGTGCCCTTACATTAAATTTTTAACTCCTCTGTTTATGTCTTTTCTTTCCCAGGGCGTTTTGCTGTGCGTGACATGAGGAACACCGTGGCCGTTGGTGTCATCAAGTCCGTCGTGAAGAAGGACATCAGCAGTGGAAAGGTCACCAAATCTGCACAGAAGGCTGGAAAGAAGGCATGAATTCTCATGCAGGATGTCCCAAAGAAAATCACATCTCAGCAACCATCCTCTCTTCACCCTGACATCACTTTCTGGCTTATGATGATTAAAACCCATCGGAAAAGTTTCCGACGGAAAGGAATGCTTGTGTCTTTTAGGGGAAATCATTAACCAACTCAAACTAATAAAAATCTTAAACAAACCAAGTGAAGATGTTGGGTTTTTTTGGTGTAGATATTTGTGTTGCCTAAACGAGGAATCCTACAGATTTTAGTAATTCCCGACTTTTCCTCTAGCCCCACTAAAAGGTCAAACTTTTCATGTATCCTGTCAAATATATATAAATATAATATGAACTGCAGTCACTTTGAATCCCATCATCAGGTCAAAAGAGGTACAAATGGTGGTTTATGACCAAATGTCTGCATAAAAAAAATGACATTACCATGCCTCATCTGTACAGTACAGAAGAGGATTAGGGCCACATAAAAAAAAATTCTCAGAATTCTGACTTTTAAACTCAGAGTTCTGACTTTTACCAAATGAAGATGTTTCTCCGGGATTTCTCTCTGAGAGAGGAAACACATTTTTTCTCTCTCATAGTTTCTGTAGATTTGAAGATGATACAAGGGTATGAATGCATGAATGCATGTAGCTTCACAAGAGGTATTTGTGCTACCAAACGTGACACAGACAAGTTTTTAAGGTGTGTTGAACAAACACGATCAGACTGATATAACTACACTGTAAACCCGAATAAATAAGCAGTACTCAAAAAAAGTGAGGCAATCGTTGCCACAATTTTTTTGAGTTAATAAACTCAAAAGTCGGAGGTAAGCAGAGCTTAAATATTTTGAGTTACTGTGACATGTATTTTTGTTTACAAATAAATGTAATTAATTACTAATTAAGCCTACCTAAATATTTTCAGTTTATACAACTCAAAACATTGGTTCACCTCATCAATAAAATAAATTTATGAAACTGAATAATTAAGTATAACAACACATTTATTCAAGTGAGAATACTGACTGCTCAGTTAATATTCATATAACTGTATCTATAGTCACAGATGAGTGTGTGGACTTAGAAAAAGAGCCAAATGTTTGAGAGTTGTGGATTTTATTGTGGAGTGAAACATCAGCACAAAAAGAAAGAACAATACATTTGATTTGGATTCATTTATGTTTATTAATACACAGTCAAATGTGGCAAAAGTTGGATGAGCATTCCTATGAAATCATGTTAATTCATGTTCAATATTTAAGCTGCCTTTAAATCCTTCATTCACCAAACAAACAGCATCTGCAGATTTAAAGAACTGTATGCAGAGTGTACATGTTTACATTGATCATGTAGTTATTCTAAACCTATATATAAAAATACACTTTATTAAAATTAATTATTATTATTAATTATACTTTTTTTAATGTAAAATAAACTCTTAAATTTAACATTTACATATTTATCACATAATTCATAGCTACATCATTGCAAGAAGCCGTCTTCTTAGTTCTCTGGGTTCAGTTTCTCAGAGAGCTCAGAGCTGTCAGAAGCTGTAAGATCAGAAACAAACTGTTAAACTGTGTAAAGTTCACTCATCCTGCACTGAACTTTTAGAAACATAAATACAGGAAACAGTCTGTAAAAAGTTCATCTGCACAATAATGTGAAACACTTTTTAATCTGCAGCATAAAGTGTGAGTCAGATCAGTTGAAATCAAATCAAAGTTTTACTTACAAGATGGAGGACGTGAGGCTGAAATCAAAAGAGAAATCATTTCAGTTCCAGTTGTCAGTAAATATGATCCTCTCTTCTACTCACTCAAACTTCTGTTCCTTCTGTTTAGTCCTTACTTTCTTTCTTTTCTCATCACTTCTCTCCCACATCATCATGGTATAGTCATATTATCATGACTGACAGGCTCTGAGCCTTACACAGTTACTGTTGTTACTTCAAATTGTTGAGTTCAGGGAACTGATGCTTGTTTGAATTTTCTACCTGGATAAAAACATCAACTCAAAGACTAAAATCAAAGTAGACCTACTTTCCATTTCTCTCTCACCTTTCTTCTTTTTGTAAATGATGAATCCAGTGACAGCGATGAGGACGACAGCAAGAACAACCACGGCAGCAGTGATGGGGACGGTCATGTGACTCGGCTTCTCTGTTAAATAAAAAAATCAAACTGGTTCAGATAAAGCAGGTTAGAACAGAAGTACATCCATCTAAGCATTTATTCATACGTAATATTTCTATGACTTTTTTCACAACTGAATTCAAACAAACAACATGCAGTCCCATTCAGCACCCTCTAATCCCAGTCTTACCCCAGTTGGTCCTGATCTCTGCTTTGTCCAGTCTGGTGACGATGTTGTCCTCTACACCAGAGAGATGAAACACACAGTCGTACCTCCTCCAGTCTTCAGGTGTGACTGATGAAAGGTTCAGGTCAACGCTCATCTGGAAGCTTCCATCATGGTTGGGGAGGATCTCTCCGTGGTCCACACCCTCATGAAACTCCTCTCCATCTTTCCTCCAGAATATCATGGCTCTGTCAGGGTAGAAACCTGTAGCATGGCAGGTGACTGGAGAGGAGGGAGTCTTCTGGAGGAGAGACACTGAGGGAAGCTCTGGAGAGTAAAGAGAGAGAGAGAGAGGGTGAAAAGATGAGAAAGGATTCACTTTAAAGGAAAAGAAATGAGGTTAATCATAAATAAACTTAGACAGAGTGATAAATTCTTTAAACACAATAAATGAATTAGTAACCACGACAACAATAATGTTACTAATATTGCTGATTATGATGCAAGTCACATAAAATAAATCAATAGCATGTAAACAACTCTGGGATTAGAGATAAAGTGTTTCAAAGAAGGAGAAAGCTAGAGTGCTAGTGTTAGTTTAAATCCATAATAATAAGTATTACCGGCTGTAATAAAGAATATAACAGAACTAGAAAATGTCTAAATAAATGTTGAGTGTGGCTGACTCTGGCCCTCAGGTGAACATTATTCACTATTATGTATTACTATCACCCTACGATGCCAAAAATCATGACATAGTTATCCAACTGCCTGTTGTCTAACACTACAACTAAATCAAATTTGACCACTACAAAACAAACTGAGGGAAGCTCTGCAGACAGAGAAAGATCACAGTGTCAATGTTCAGCATCCAGAAATGTCAGTCTGTACTGATTGTTTAGGACTAACTCAAATCTGACCACTACAAAACAAACAGCCAAAAACAAGTTCATATCAGACTGACTGGACTGATAATACAATGACACTTCAGGTCATGTGATCCTACCTGTTCTCCGCAGAGAGCTGCTGCCATAGGCCACATACATCTTCAGGAACTCAGGACAAATTTGTGTGAGGAAATTCACACTGAAGTCTATTCCAGCTTTGTCAGCATCCCATCTCTGTTTGGTGGTGACAGCCTGTTGTTTAGGAGCGATCCATGTCAATGTCTTCAGGTCAAATGATATGAAGTCTTCTCCATTATAACCATACTGAATAAAACCATGAACCTCTCCAGTCTCATCATCCCACTCACAGCCATTCACCCTCTGTACAATGTGGACACCTGAGAGAGAGACAGAGACAGAAACACACTGTAAATACGTTTGATGTACAGATGAACTTTCCAGTGAAAGACAGTAGCTAATGTTCTATGAATTGACAGATGACTTCCAATGTCAGTATTCAAAGTGAGAATGTCTTCTTGCATTCTATTCACATCAGTCTCTTAATCAAAGTCACACCTGTGTGACACCTGCAGTCTCAGCTCTAAATATCTTGCAGATGTCTGTAAAGTGCACATGTGAGCACATGAGTACATGTTCAGAATAGAAGCTAAATCTGTTTGACAAACAACAATAAAAGCATGTGAAACATTTTAGCAGGAAAAAGTCAAACACAACATGAAGAAATACTTTACCTCCACTTTGGTTGAAGCGCTGCTTCAAATTATTAATCCTGGTTTTGAAGAGGTTTGGCTGAATCTCAAAACACTCATGATTGTACCACTCAAAGTGCTGAGGATTGTCTTCTAATAATTTTTTTATCCAGTCCTGTTTTGTCTCTATCTTCTTTTTGTTGCTGTCACAGTAACCCATCAGAATGTCGTTAAAGACTGTAGTTGCCACAAACTCTGGGAAGTTTGTGACTCCAGAAGATCCAGTTATGAAAACTTTCAGAGAGTGTTTCACTGCAGGACAAACAAGGTTTATATATTCAGTATAAATACACATCATCATGTATTTCAGTGAGATTCAGTTCAAAGTTCAAAGTGAAACTAAACTTGAGTTTGTTGTTGAGCCATGCACGAGGAAAATACAAAGATCTAAAATTAATGATTTAAAATGTGATCTTACCTGATGATGAAACTTGACAGAAGAGAAGCAACAAAAATATTTTTTTCATCTTGTTTTGATGAAGACGTGTCGTGAAAAGACCGAGCTGCTTCCTCTTTTCTGTTTCCTGATCAGTGATCATGAAGGGAAGTGTGTCTGTTCTGACTAGAGATGGGCGTGTACCAGATGAAGTCACTCAGTCAGACAATTTTGTGAACCTCACTGGAAGACTTACTGGATGGAGCATTTTCGTTACGTGATTAAGTACACCTACAATTAAAATGTTTATTTATAACTGATAGAACAGATGAGACGGTGAGAGCAAGAATATCACTTATAAATATTCTACCCTGAATAAAACTTGTTAGTTTGAGTCTGATGTCCTTTTCAGGCTCAAACTGACGTCTGAGGACCAAAAATAACCATGACTGTGAGGCTGCTGAATTTCCCTGAATCAGACAAAAAGTTCTGATTTAAATAAATTTTTATCATTTTAAGTAGTTATTACATAATCTATGGAAAAGTTCATATTAATCAAAAAATATCAGTTTAGTAAACTCAAAACAAGAAAAAAGTTACCGGCACTCGACATGTTCAAGTTAGTATAACTTCTAAACATTTGGGTTTACAGTGAAGTAGCTGTGTGCAGGATGCAAATCAGAATCAGCAAACGCCTATCAAAACTTGACACGTCAACCAGAACCAGGTAATCCAGGTGGAGCATAAAACAATGCCTCACGATACGTCTTCATTTTACAACGCGAGTGAGACAGAGCAGACACGCATCGTCCACCTCTGTCCACAGTCCACTTCAGCCAGGTGAGATCTAATGGTTTGTATTACACTGCGGTAAAGTTGGAAAGATATTGGCAGATTTGAACTTCTGGGATCAATAACTCTCAAGTGAAACGTTGTTAAAACACAAAACACGCATATTTTCAACCGCAGTAAGACAAAGAACGAGCTACAACCTAACTTTCATCAAAACGAGACATCCTCGGGGCCACACCAACAACATTAGTGTTTACGTGCAGCCGGCTGTGAGAGCAGCGCGCAGGGACCGTCTACAAAGTGCAACACCGAAAAGAGCCATTACAAAAAAATATTCAATAACTTCACTATGATACAGCGTAGTGTCACCAAACTCACTACACACTTCATTGGTCTGCTACAGATTACACTACAACAGTTACTTGGACAAATAAAGACTTTTCATAATTTCTGGGAATTTCTATTAGGAATATTAATCAATAACTTCACTATGATACAGTGTAGTGTCACCAAACTCACTACACACTTCATTGACCTCCTACAGATTACACTACAACACTTGGTTTGAAAGAAAGGCATTTTTCATAATTTCTGGGAATTTTTATTAGGAATATTAATCAATAACTTCACTATGCTACAGTGTAGTGTCACCAAACTCACTACACACTTCATTGACCTCCTACAGATTACACTACAACACTTGGTTTGAAAGAAAGGCATTTTTCATAATTTCTGGGAATTTCTATTAGGAATATTAATCAATAACTTCACTATGATACAGTGTAGTGTCACCAAACTCACTACACGCTTCATTGGTCTGCTACAGATTACACTTCAACAGTTACTTGGACAAATAAAGACTTTTCATAATTTCTGGGAATTTTTATTAGGAATATTAATCAATAACTTCACTATGATACAGTGTAGCGTCACCAAACTCACTACACGCTTCATTGGTCTGCTACAGATTACACTACAACAGTTACTTGGACAAATAAAGACTTTTCATAATTTCTGGGAATTTTTATTAGGAATATTAATCAATAACTTCACTATGCTACAGTGTAGTGTCACCAAACTCAATACACACTTCATTGACCTCCTACAGATTACACTACAACACTTGGTTTGAAAGAAAGGCATTTTTCATAATTTCTGGGAATTTCTATTAGGAATATTAATCAATAACTTCATTATGATACAGTGTAGTGTCACCAAACTCACTACACACTTCATTGGTCTGCTACAGATTACACTACAACAGTTACTTGGACAAATGAAGACTTTTCATAATTTCTGGGAATTTTTATTAGGAATATTAATCAATAACATCATTATGATACAGTGTAGTGTCACCAAACTCACTACACGCTTCATTGGTCTGCTACAGATTACACTACAACAATTAGTACGAAAAATGTCTTCCTTTTTAATTGTATTAATTGTAAGATAAAGTGTAGTGGTCCCAAATTCTCCTCAAACACCACCTGGACCACCTGGTGGTCAGTCAAAACCCAGTTTTTAAAACAGTTTTACCTTGATTTATTTTAACAAAACCATATAAGAAGCTGCCCCATTTGCTTTCAGCAAACCAGAACACTGGTTAAACTGACATACAGATTCAAACACACAATCCATCTTATATTTACTAAACTGCGTCTCCTGAGAAGGATGAAAGTTTGGTTTAGGAGGCCTTCCCGTGGTCAGGAGTTGAAGTGTGATTCACTCTGAACAGTTTACTCATGCCTTACAGTCTTAAATGAAAAATAATTTCAAGGAAATTATTTGTAAACCTTCATTTGTTTTTATTACCAGTGAGTGAAATATATGCAATCACTTTTGACAGGTGTCGTCCAATTCTATTTGTGGGAGGATTACAAGTTACATTGGTGTGAAGTACCAGGTGATTTGGTTTTAACCGGCGCAGCTATGACATTTTGTATTGTCTTTGCCTTGAATAGAAATATAGTCACACATACATAAAGATAATAGCCATCAAAACTAGTTCACTCTTTTCATCTTCAAGTAACTCACATATTATATGTAAAATATACATGTACAGTATATATACACACACACACACATGGCAAAAAAAACAAAAACAAATTCAGTCACTCAGTGGCCATAAGACATGAACTGAGACCTGAGACTGAAAAACAACATTTTGATTATCTGTGATACAATACAATTATATGAAAAATAACTACGGCAAAATGAGCGCTCCTACAATAGACACACACATAATAATAGAAATCCACAGTCCTATTTTTACATAGAAAGTCTCCTATCTCAGGTAAGACCTCACCAAACTCACCTACAGCCTCTTTATTTAGTTGTTGCACAGTACACAATACCAAGGGGTATCTTTGTTTGGTGTCGTTGCCGCTGTCATTCCAAGGCACTGTGTGTGAAACCATCTTGTGCAAGTTCCACACTGAATCTACAGGGATACATTTATTAAACATATTAAGAAAATGTTACCTCCACATAATGCATAAAAGTATATAATATTTGAATACTTTAATGTTGTGTCTGGTTCTTAACCCCAGATTATCTACTGATTATCCACTATTCAGATTATCTATTTATGTCTAAGTCTCACCCAGACAGCATCAACAGCAGTCTTGGGCAGGTCCTCATTGCCACAGAAGGAACAGAACTCATCCTTTGAAACTGAAAAAAAGAAAATACAGGCCTTTATTACTGTTAAGTTTGTAGGAAGTGTTTGACATATCAATGTAATATTTTGAGCAATACCTGATCCTTTCAGAATTTCTTCAGCCATGTCTCTTCTTAGTTTTTGAAGAGATTTTTTTGATGCATTAATGTGAAACCTCTTTGGGATGTTTGGAAACTGTGTCACCGTCATCTTGGCCATCTGTAGAGATGGCAAAACAACATATGTACTTTGTATGATCATCTTACATGGTAAAACTATATGCTTTTTTATCATAAAGAAAACACAAGAATCACCTGCATGACAAAGATCCCACAACTGGTGACATCCTTCTGGAAGGTGTGGGTTATCTTGCCAGGCTGCCACTTGATGTTAACCCAGTCCTCCTTTCCCAGTCTGTTCCGGCGCATCTTGAAATACTGTCTACAGGTTGAAAGTAAAATACATTTTTGCTTTACCTTTGCGCTTACTCTATGGCTATACAGAATGTGTGTGTAACCTATTTACTTCCCATAATCTATTTAATATTACCCAAATCTGTAGCCAGCCTTTCTGGAGTCCTCAACTTCATTTGACCCTTGCAGAGGATCAACCACAAAAATGTGGTTTGAAAGGACATGAAGATACTGTATGAAAAGGTAGCATCGTTAAACCATATACCATCTTCAAATGTGTCGTTAGCAACAACAGCAACAATAATAAAACAATAAGCTTCATTTATGAAAAACTTCAAAACTGCAGTTGACAACTTGATGCACAGTAAGCCTCTCATTGTCTGTGAGTTGATTAGTTCTAAATCTTGACAAAAGTACATGAACTTTTATTAAAATGAGATTTAACTCATAGTAATCAATGTAGATTTATTTACTTGATTATAGGTATTCATAAAACTTTAAAGCAATAACAAGGTTGATAACTTTTAAATGGACAAACCATGAGCCATAAATAAATGCTGTAAAGGCACATAGTACTATAAGTAGCTTTGTACTCACCACAAACTTCCAGTGCACATTTTCTATGTTGACAAATCCAATGGCTCCATCATAGTCATCAAATGTGACCTGAAATATGTGAAAATGGAAAAAGAACTGATTTCATGATGAGAATACATTAAGTATTTTCCTCCACAGGATCAACCAAAAAGGTGAAGTGGCTATTGTAAAGACTACTACAGTGATAACATAATAATTTTTACAGTTCTACTCACCTTTTTTAACCCTTGCCTTGCCATCTGCTCTCTTGTGCCATGTAGAATTGCACCCACGGTGTAGTGATTCATGAGGTACAGTCGGCCAGCAGTATCCTTAGAATTGAGGATGGCTCTAATGTAACATTCTATCACCTTTTGGAGAAAATTAATCACACAGAAATATTGGTGTGTTGGTAATGGTAATGTAGAGTCAAAAGTCATATTTAATCACATTGTTGTCAACATGTTTGAGAATGGGTCATTGATGCAATACTTAGCTTAAGACTGGTTTGTCTGAAGTCACACTCCAGACCTTCTTTCACGACAATTAACTTGTTAAATCATTTTATGCAGCACAACTCAAAACATTTTCACATAATTTTTTAAAGGACTGATCCATCAACAAGTAGATTACTTTTAGAAAAATCTGTGACATCAGTTCTAATGAGAAACTTGCCTCGCCTATGATGAGTTCATCAGGCCTCAAACTCTGAAGTTCTCTGTGCCGCAGGGTGTAATTGTGCTTATGTTCAGCATGTCGTACAACAGCCACAATAACTTCAGTTGGTTTGCATGTCCAAAGGGTGTCAACCTACGATGAAACTGTAATCACTTCATACAGCATTTGCAATACTTTCAACATTAAACTGTCCTGAGTCTGTGATCCCTTCTTAAAACATACTTTTATCGGACAGCCATGGATGTGAATACAACTGCCTTGCTGATGCTTAATGTTTGTAAATGCTTCCTTAACAATGCTTGTATAGCTCTGGAAAGTGCAAATTACACTGACTTGGTTTTAATCTGTTTAGAGCAGTCATTTCATTTTAGTGATCAGCAAAAAAGTACCTCTGTGGCAGACGTGGACCCTTTACTTGTGAGGACATTGCTGCTGTTCTTCCCATCTGTGCTCTTTTGAAGACCTTTCCCAGTGTTCAGAGTTGACTTTGGTCTCTTTGGAACTGGAATAGTGGTTGGAGCAGTATAAAATTTGGAACTGGAAGTCTGGGGCTTTGTTCCATCTCGCTTTGCCCAACCCTCCTGAGATTGAGTGAGGTCTTTTGGTAGCATGGGTTTAAGGAGTAACTGCTCAGAGAAGTTATGAGACATGATATGTTCTCTGTATCTCCCCTGCAGAGAACCATACATTTTCCTGACAAATGTCCCTGGCCTCAGTCGCCTCTGCTTTTTCAGAATTGACTGTTTGACAATTCCAAACCATCTCTCCACATGGCAGTTTGAGTCCCTTGTTTTACCTGGGCCAAATGTGTCATCTTCTTTGTCAGATGCATACCTTTTCAAATTCCCCAAAAGCAGACCACTCCACAGGGGAAAAATGCCGAGGTAGTTCTCAAAAAGTACATCAACAACGCCTGGGCAGAAGTATGGATTTTCCTCATCATGTGGACTCTCGGCATCTGTTTTTTTTAGCTCTCTCTGTACCTCCGCCAGGACCCTCTTGAACTCATATGTGAAGGGAGATCTGCCAACAATTGTGTGGGCATTTCTTCTTTCCTCATCATCTTCCTCCTGAGCTAAGGGGCTGTCATCTAATTTTTCAGTTTCTTCCATGTCAGGAATGTTGCATTTCTTTATTAAGTCCTGCATGACCTTCAGATTACACAGGACAGTGTCGTTGTTGTATTTGCCAATTAGTACAGTGCACAGTGAGCGGAAGATTTTGAGTGCTGCCGTCATTGAGGTAGTGTTTTGTAACCTGGCAAAACCAAATGTTGCAAAATCCTTCAATCCTTTGTCTGCTGTTTTTCTTGAAATTGACTGAGTGACAGCCTTGAGCACGTGTGCAGAGCATATGTGTAGCACTGTAAACATTCTGATGTCCTTCCATGTCTTCAGTTTTGAACAAATAGAAAAAGCCCTGTCTAGGTAGCTAACAATGCTCTCCCTGTTGAATGACAGAAGAACACTTTGCATTAGTGCCCAGCTGTAATCTGTTTCAACTTGATGTACTCTTAGTTTTGTGTACTGCGACAGTTTTCTGAAGAACTGCATTAGCCAGAATGTGATTGGTGGTACAGAGTGTTCATTTGTCAGCATTTCACAGACGGGGAGTGGAGGTGCATTCTGACCCCCTCCAGGAAGAGTGAGAGAGTAGTAAAGGACTTTTTTGGTCTGCCCAGGAACTTTGGATGCAACATTACCTGTAGCATCTAGGTATAACGTCAGCGGGATCTTCTTTCTAAGGTGTTGCACAACTATGCTTACTCCTGTTTCAGTATACATGTGTACACCAAAGGGGTCAACTTGAAAGTGCTGTATGTAGCCAGGCATCTTGTGAAATTTGGAGTCACATTCCTTCATGATATTTTGAGTGAGGTACATCTCCATGAAAACATCATCATGAATTCTTTTCTCTTTACTAAACTGTGAACTAATCACTTTAAGAACATTTTTGTTTAGACTTCGGGTTATGTTTCCTGAAATCAGCTCAGCAATGGGTGTTTTTTTAAGTTTACTATAGTACAGTTGGCTCACTCCTTTGCGTATAGCTCTTGCTATTTTCCCTCTTCTTGTGTTTGCTGCAGGCCTGAATTTTTTTTCACTTGTTTTGTGTGACATTTTTCCTCTTTGGACCACAGATATCTTAACCATGTTTTCTCCCACTGGCTCCCTTTTCCTTTTAAAGAAGTATTTTGTACTACAGGAAGGGAATGTACAAACTGCACTGATGTTTAAATATGGACTATTAATTTTCCGGCTGTGAGGAGTTTTGATATGCTGGCTCTTGAAGGCAAGAGTACAACTGGGATTTTTCTGTCGGAAACTGTTGTACAAGATGTTGGTCCATGGTTGCCTCAGTTTTGTTGAGCCGTGCAGTGGAACAATTTTTTGCCATTTCTTTCTGTTTACTGTAATTGTGAACCTCTTTGATACCACTGGCAACTTTCTCCATTGTTTTCTGGTACATGTCTTTCCATGTTTAGGTCGGGCTCCTGTCTGTAATGGCATCTCTTGTTGTTTGTCTTCTTCCTCATCTTCATGTGAGTCTTCATCTGTCTCTTCCTGTAATTGAGCTCCTGTCTGTAATGGCATCTCCTGTTGTTTGTCTTCTTCCTCATCTTCATGAGAGTCTTCATCAGACACTTCTTGTAGTTGAGCTCCTGTCTGTAATGGCATCTCTTGTTGTTTGTCTTCTTCCTCATCTTCATGAGAGTCTTCATCAGACACTTCTTGTAGTTGAGCTCCTGTCTGTAATGGCATCTCCTGTTGTTTGTCTTCTTCCTCATTCTCTTCTGTGTCCTCATCTGATACTAGGTCTCTAGCATGGCTGACTTCCTCTGTCTTTTTTGTCTTATCCTGTTGTTTAATAGTCAGGTCCCTCACGCCTTTTCTATTTTTGGTCCATATAACCCACAGCCAATGACGGTTTTTCTTCTGATCTTGACCAAAAAGGGTTACAGATAGTTCAGACCAGATTTCTGAGGAATACTCTGTTTCTCTGTTTGTAATATTAACACTCTTCATTGATCTGACAATAGCTTCCATTCCACCTGCCATTGCCCACAAGTCTTTCCTCTGAGCTCTGCTTCCTTTTTTAACTCTACCCATTGTCTTTAAATTGCATCTAACCTAGGGAAAGGGAAAAATAAAGTGAGTTTGTGTAATAAAGTCTTGAGAAAACTAAAATCTACAGTAAAGCCATGGTTGTCACTTGACACAAGCAGTACATGAACATATCTATACATAACTAAGAACTAAAAAAAACAACAACACAAATTTAGTTTTCCACATAAAAATGTCCTTAATTCGTCCTTAATAATTATTTCACAATATGGTTAATGATAGGTTAGGGACATCATGTGTCTTTGTCTTTTCATGCTGTTTATTCAGATTCAGAAAATATACATTAGTTTGGATCTGATATCCAGTAAAATTTCAGTTAGTAGAATATACACAAAATCTAGCAGAAATTTAAGAGTCTGAACAAGTATACGAGTATAGCACAAATATATATTAATAACTACAATAAAAAGATTACTTACATATAACCATGGAGCAGGACTGGAGGCACATTTTCAAGGGGATCCATATGCATAGGCCCTTCCTTTTTCCATGATAGAGGTTTTGCAGACTGAAATATCACTGCAGGTAGAGCTTAATTGAAAGTTGCTCTTGATTGGCCAGTGACTTAGTCACCCTATCCATCCTTTATGTGATTGGTTCATGGTAGTGGCAATTAGGCAACCACACCATTCTCACATGTAACAAAATTGAAATACCCCAAATTATACTAAAGCCATCTCTCACAAACCAATTGTTGTAGTACCCAGGAGGTAACAGGAGTGGTTGACCTGAGGTTTATGATACTACACTGTAATAGTTATTGAATATAATTCCTAATAAAAATCCCCCCAAACTGTGAAAAACATAGCTTTTTTCAAACCAAGTGTTGTAGTGTAATCTGTAGGAGGTCAATGAAGCGTGTAGTGAGTTTGGTGACACTACACTGTATCATAGTGAAGTTATTGAATAATATTCCTAATAAAAATTCCCAGAAATTATGAAAAGTCTTTATTTGTCCAAATAACTGTTGTAGTGTAATCTGTAGGAGGTCAATGAAGTGTGTATTGAGTTTGGTGACACTACACTGTATCATAGTGAAGTTATTGAATAATATTCCTAATAAAAATTCCCAGAAATTATGAAAAGTCTTTATTTGTCCAAATAACTGTTGTAGTGTAATCTGTAGGAGGTCAATGAAGTGTGTAGTGAGTTTGGTGACACTACACTGTATCATAGTGAAGTTATTGATTAATATTCCTAATAAAAATTCCCAGAAATTATGAAAAGTCTTTATTTGTCCAAGTAACTGTTGTAGTGTAATCTGTAGCAGACCAATGAAGTGTGTAGTGAGTTTGGTGACACTACACTGTAGCATAGTGAAGTTATTGATTAATATTCCTAATAAAAATTCCCAGAAATTATGAAAAATGCCTTTCTTTCAAACCAAGTGTTGTAGTGTAATCTGTAGGAGGTCAATGAAGTGTGTAGTGAGTTTGGTGACACTACACTGTATCATAGTGAAGTTATTGATTAATATTCCTAATAGAAATTCCCAGAAATTATGAAAAATGCCTTTCTTTCAAACCAAGTGTTGTAGTGTAATCTGTAGGAGGTCAATGAAGTGTGTATTGAGTTTGGTGACACTACACTATAGCATAGTGAAGTTATTGATTAATATTCCTAATAAAAATTCCCAGAAATTATGAAAAGTCTTTATTTGTCCAAGTAACTGTTGTAGTGTAATCTGTAGCAGACCAATGAAGTGTGTAGTGAGTTTGGTGACACTACACTGTATCATAATGAAGTTATTGATTAATATTCCTAATAGAAATTCCCAGAAATTATGAAAAATGCCTTTCTTTCAAACCAAGTGTTGTAGTGTAATCTGTAGGAGGTCAATGAAGTGTGTAGTGAGTTTGGTGACACTACACTGTATCATAGTGAAGTTATTGATTAATATTCCTAATAGAAATTCCCAGAAATTATGAAAAGTCTTTATTTGTCCAAGTAACTGTTGAAGTGTAATCTGTAGCAGACCAATGAAGTGTGTAGTGAGTTTGGTGACACTACACTGTAGCATAGTGAAGTTATTGATTAATATTCCTAATAGAAATTCCCAGAAATTATGAAAAATGCCTTTCTTTCAAACCAAGTGTTGTAGTGTAATCTGTAGGAGGTCAATGAAGTGTGTAGTGAGTTTGGTGACACTACACTGTATCATAGTGAAGTTATTGATTAATATTCCTAATAGAAATTCCCAGAAATTATGAAAAATGCCTTTCTTTCAAACCAAGTGTTGTAGTGTAATCTGTAGGAGGTCAATGAAGTGTGTAGTGAGTTTGGTGACACTACACTGTATCATAGTGAAGTTATTGATTAATATTCCTAATAGAAATTCCCAGAAATTATGAAAAGTCTTTATTTGTCCAAATAAGTGTTGTAGTGTAATCTGTAGCAGACCAATGAAGTGTGTAGTGAGTTTGGTGACACTACACTGTATCATAGTGAAGTTATTGATTAATATTCCTAATAAAAATTCCCAGAAATTATGAAAATTCTTTATTTGCCCAAATAAGTGCTGTAGTGTAATCTGTAGGAGGTCAATGAAGTGTGTAGTGAGTTTGGTGACACTACACTGTAGCATAGTGAAGTTATTGATTGATATTCCTAATAGAAATTCCCAGAAATTATGAAAAGTCTTTATTTGTCCAAGTAACTGTTGTAGTGTAATCTGTAGCAGACCAATGAAGTGTGTAGTGAGTTTGGTGACACTACACTGTATCATAGTGAAGTTATTAATATTCCTAATAGAAATTCCCAGAAATTATGAAAAGTCTTTATTTGTCCAAATAAGTGTTGTAGTGTAATCTGTAGCAGGCCAATGAAGTGTGTAGTGAGTTTGGTGACACTACACTGTATCATAGTGAAGTTATTGATTAATATTCCTAATAAAAATTCCCAGAAATTATGAAAAGTCTTTATTTGTCCAAGTAACTGTTGTAGTGTAATCTGTAGCAGACCAATGAAGTGTGTAGTGAGTTTGGTGACACTACACTGTAGCATAGTGAAGTTATTGATTAATATTCCTAATAAAAATTCCCAGAAATTATGAAAAATGCCTTTCTTTCAAACCAAGTGTTGTAGTGTAATCTGTAGGAGGTCAATGAAGTGTGTAGTGAGTTTGGTGACACTACACTGTATCATAGTGAAGTTATTGATTAATATTCCTAATAGAAATTCCCAGAAATTATGAAAAATGCCTTTCTTTCAAACCAAGTGTTGTAGTGTAATCTGTAGGAGGTCAATGAAGTGTGTAGTGAGTTTGGTGACACTACACTGTATCATAGTGAAGTTATTGATTAATATTCCTAATAGAAATTCCCAGAAATTATGAAAAGTCTTTATTTGTCCAAGTAACTGTTGAAGTGTAATCTGTAGCAGACCAATGAAGTGTGTAGTGAGTTTGGTGACACTACACTGTATCATAGTGAAGTTATTGATTAATATTCCTAATAGAAATTCCCAGAAATTATGAAAAATGCCTTTCTTTCAAACCAAGTGTTGTAGTGTAATCTGTAGGAGGTCAATGAAGTGTGTAGTGAGTTTGGTGACACTACACTGTAGCATAGTGAAGTTATTGATTAATATTCCTAATAAAAATTCCCAGAAATTATGAAAATTCTTTATTTGCCCAAATAAGTGCTGTAGTGTAATCTGTAGGAGGTCAATGAAGTGTGTAGTGAGTTTGGTGACACTACACTGTAGCATAGTGAAGTTATTGATTGATATTCCTAATAAAAATTCCCAGAAATTATGAAAAGTCTTTATTTGTCCAAGTAACTGTTGTAGTGTAATCTGTAGCAGACCAATGAAGTGTGTAGTGAGTTTGGTGACACTACACTGTATCATAGTGAAGTTATTAATATTCCTAATAAAAATTCCCAGAAATTATGAAAAGTCTTTATTTGTCCAAATAAGTGTTGTAGTGTAATCTGTAGCAGGCCAATGAAGTGTGTAGTGAGTTTGGTGACACTACACTGTATCATAGTGAAGTTATTGATTAATATTCCTAATAAAAATTCCCAGAAATTATGAAAATTCTTTATTTGCCCAAATAAGTGCTGTAGTGTAATCTGTAGGGTATCAATGAAGTGTGTAGTGAGTTTGGTGACACTACACTGTATTATAGTGAAGTTATTGAATATTTTTTGTAATGGCTCTTTTCGGTGTTGCACTTTGTAGACGGTCCCTGCGCGCTGCTCTCACAGCCGGCTGCACGTAAACACTAATGTTGTTGGTGTGGCTCCGAGGATGGCTCGTTTTGATGAAAGTTAGGTTGTAGCTCGTTGTCTATCTTACTGGGGTTGAAAATATGCGTGTTTTGTGTTTAAACAACGTTTCACTTGAGAGTTATTGATCCCGGAAGTTCGAATCTGCCAATATCTTTCCAACTTTACCGCAGTAGTTAACTGAACAGATGAAGCAGCTCGGTCTTTTCACGACACATCTTCATCAAAACAAGATGAAAAAATTATTTTTGTTGCTTCTCTTCTGTCAAGTTTCATCTTCAGGTAAGATCACATTTTAAATCTTTACTTTTAGATCTTTGTATTTTCCTTGTGCATGGCTCAACAACAAACTCTAGTTTCACTTTGAACTTTGAACTGAATCTCACTGAAATACATGATGATGTGTATTTATACTGAATATATAAACCTTGTTTGTCCTGCAGTGAAACACTCTCTGAAATATTTCACAACTGGATCTTCTGGAGTCACAAACTTCCCAGAGTTTGTGGCAACTGCAGTCTTTAATGACATTCTGATGGGTTACTGTGACAGCAACAAAAAGAAGATAGAGATAAAACAGGACTGGATAAAAAAAATAGCAGAAGACAATCCTCAGCACTTTGAGTGGTACAATCAGGAGTGTTTTCAGAGAGGGCCAAACCTCTTCAAAACCAGGATTAATAATTTGAAGCAGCGCTTCAACCAAAGTGGAGGTAAAGTATTTCTTCATGTTGTGTTTGACTTTTTCCTGCTAAAATGTTTCACATCCTTTTATTGTTGTTTGTCAAACAGATTTAGCTTCTAATCTGAACATGTACTCATGTGCTCACATGTGAACTTTACAGACATCTGCAAGATATTTAGAGCTGAGACTGCAGGTGTCACACAGGTGTGACTTTGATTAAGAGACTGATGTGAACAGAATGCAAGAAGACATTCTCACTTTGAATACTGACATTGGAAGTCATCTGTCAATTCATAGAACATTAGCTACTGTCTTTCACTGGAAAGTTCATCTGTACATCAAACTTATTTACAGTGTGTTTCTGTCTCTGTCTCTCTCTCAGGTGTCCACATTTTACAGAGGGTGAATGGCTGTGAGTGGGATGATGAGACTGGAGAGGTTCATGGTTTTAATCAGTATGGTTATAATGGAGAAGACTTCCTATCATTGGACCTGAAGACATTGACATGGATCGCTCCTAAACCACAGGCTATCACCACCAAACAGAGATGGGATGCTGACAAAGCTAGAATAGACTTCAATGTGAATTTCCTCACACAAATTTGTCCTGAATGGCTGAAGATGTATTTGGCCTATGGCAGCAGCTCTCTGCGGAGAACAGGTAGGATCACATGACCTGAAGTGTCATTGTATCATCACTCCAGTCAGTCTGATATGAACTTGTTTTTGGCTGTTTGTTTTGTAGTGGTCAGATTTGAGTTACTTGTAGTGTTAGACAACAGGCAGCTGGATAACTATGTCATGATTTTTGGCATCATAGGGGAAAAATAGTGAATAATGTTCACCTGAGGGCCAGAGTCAGCCACACTCAACATTTATTTAGACATTTTCTAGTTCTGTTATATTCTTTATTACAGCCGGTAATACTTATTATTATGGATTTAAACTAACACTAGCACTCAAGCTTTCTCCTTCTTTGAAACACTTTATGTCTAATCCCAGAGTTGTTTACATGCTATTGATTAATTTTATGTGACTTGCATCATAATCAGCAATATTAGTAACATTATTGTTGTCATGGTTACTAATTCATTTATTGTGTTTAAAGAATTTATCACTCTGTCTAAGTTTATTTATGATTAACCTCATTTCTTTTCCTTTAAAGTTAATCCTTTCTCATCTTTTCACCCACTCTCTCTCTCTCTCTTTACTCTGCAGAGCTTCCCTCGGTGTCTCTCCTCCAGAAGACTCCCTCCTCTCCAGTCACCTGCCATGCTACAGGTTTCTACCCTGACAGAGCCATGATGTTCTGGAGGAAAGATGGAGAGGAGTTTCATGAGGACGTGGACCACGGAGAGATCCTCCCCAACCATGATGGAAGCTTCCAGATGAGCGTTGACCTGAACCTTTCATCAGTCACACCTGAAGACTGGAGGAGGTACGACTGTATGTTTAATCTCTCTGGTGTAGAGGACGACATCGTCACCAGACTGGACAAAGCAGAGATCAGGACCAACTGGGGTAAGACTGGGATTAGAGGGTGCTGAATGGGACTGCATGTTGTTTGTTTGAATTCAGTTGTGAAAAAAGTCATAGAAATATTACGTATGAATAAATCCTTAGATGGATGTACTTCTGTTCTAACCTGCTTTATCTGAACCAGTTTGATTTTTTATTTAACAGAGAAGCCGAGTGACATGACCGTCCCCGTCACTGCTGCAGTGGTTGTTCTTGCTGTCGTCCTCATCGCTGTCACTGGATTCATCATTTACAAAAAGAAGAAAAGTGAAATGGAAAGTAGGTCTACTTTGATTTTAGTCTTTGAGTTGATGTTTTTATCCAGGTAGAAACATTGAAACAAGCATCAGTTCCTTGAACTGAACAATTTGAAGTAACAACAGTAACTGTGTAAGACTCAGAGCCTGTCAGTCATGATAATATGACTATACCATGATGATGTGGGAGAGAAGTGATGAGAAAAGAAAGAAAGTAAGGACTAAACAGAAGGAACAGAAGTTTGAGTGAGTAGAAGAGAGGATCATATTTACTGACAACTGGAACTGAAATGATTTCTCTTTTGATTTCAGCCTCACGTCCTCCATCTTGTAAGTAAAAC
Source organism: Sciaenops ocellatus (assembly GCA_033000465.1). Classification (NCBI taxonomy): domain Eukaryota; kingdom Metazoa; phylum Chordata; class Actinopteri; family Sciaenidae; genus Sciaenops; species Sciaenops ocellatus. Next base: position 21,235,651 of record CP136873.1, read on the forward strand.
TTACTTTTATTTTAGATTTAGATTAGATTCAAAAGTGTTTCACATTATTGTGCAGATGAAGTTTCATAAAAGTTAATAATAATAATAATGTTTCTAAAAGTTCAGTGCAGGATGAGTGAACTTTACACAGTTTAACAGTTTGTTTCTGATCTTACAGCTCCTGACAGCTCTGAGAATCTGAATCCAGAGACCTGAATGATGAACACACTCAGTGAGTTACGTCATGTGTCATGTGACATATTTGACATTGATGCAATATTTTCTTTTAAATTTTCTAACCATGTTAAAATAGTGTATTGTGTTTGACACATTTTGAATATGTTATGATTTTAAAACAACTTAAAATCACCTCTCGTGGTTGGATTACTGAGCGGGTCATGAAATCTAGACCACGGAGTTTTTAAATCTAGACCACGGACTCCCACGCCACTACTCGGCCAAGTGAAACTTGTTTTTAACGCTATTCTTTTACCGATCACTGGATTTACCGGTATGTTGGCGGTGTGCGAGTCCTGCCTCCCCACTCTCTCTAAACTGAGGGAGAGCGTCTCGGGTCTGCGGGCGGACCTCATGAAGAGGGACAAGATCCTCATGGATTTCTCCACCGTCACCACGACCTAGGCGAAGCTCATCGCCCGCCTGAAAACATCCGGCGCTGACGACCGGAGCACGACGGCCATGGACAACACCACCCTGCCGTGGACTGGCTCCATCTCCACTGGGACACCGGCACTAGCCGGGTCTGCCACTGGACAACAGGTTTGACCTCCTAAGCCTGCAGGATTTCCCTCCCGTGGGTGCTTTGTCCAGCTCACCCCCGGGACCTGTCCATCCAGCTGGTCGTGGCTCTCACCTGTCCAGGAGCCGGGGTATACCCGTCCAGCCTGACCTCCCCCCTTCATCTCGGCCGGGAGAAACCGCGGCCCGGCGCCTCCAACACCAGCCTCAGCCTCCATCCCGCCCCCGCCGCACCTCCAGGCAGCCAGTTCAGCGGCGCACCCCCTCTGTGCTGGTTGTCGGGGCCTCCATGGTCAGGCACGTGGCAGTGGACGGCGGCCGGACCTTCTGCCACCCTGGAGCCCGCGTCAACGGGGTCGCATCCGCCGCCCTCAAGCTGTGTGCGCAGCACAGCTCGGCCTCCACGCTGGTCCTGGAGGCCGGCATCAACGACCTCAAAAACCAACAGTCGGAGGTCCTCAAACAGGATTTTGTTTCCCTGGTGGATCGCCTGCTGGACACGGGGAAGCGGCTGATTATCTCTGGCCCGCTTCCCCCACCTCGCTACAGTGACGTCACCACCAGCCGCCTTCGTCAGCTGCACCTGTGGCTGAAGGGATACTGCTGGAAGAAAAGTATCCCTTTTGTGGACAATTTTGCAGCTTTTTTAAACAGGCCCAGCCTTTTTAAACGGGACGGCCTCCACCCAAATCAGGACGGTTCACAGCTTTTATCAGTTAACTTCAACCTGACTGTCCGGTCCTGTACCACAGCCACCTCCTGACTCACCGTTAAAACACATGCACGTAGTCACTTTGCCCCTCACGCACCCCCTCATTCACATCCACCCTTCCCCACTACACGTTTCACCCGCACCATACACCCCTCTCCATTAGTAGGCCCTTCTCTGCCACCAGAATCTCAGGACATTCACACCATCAGAACTATCATTTCACATAGACAGCTGAAGCCCAGGAATGTTTTTAGACCCAAGAGTGTTTTTATTCCCATAGAATGTCATGATGAGCGCACGTTCAGCACTGAGATCAAAATGGCTGTGCTGAACGTGCGCTCTCTTTTAAACAAATCTTTTATCATAAACGATTTAATTTTAGACAAACACCTTGACAGTATTCTCCTTACAGAGACATGGCTTGGCACCGATGCACCTGTTGTTCTCACTGAGGCTTCCCCACCAAATTTTAACTTTCTATTTTCTACAAGGGGGGGCAAGAAAGGGGGAGGAACTGCATCAATAACACGAACCACAATGTCCTCAAATGAAGTTCCTTTTAACAGTTACTCATCATTTGAGCATCATGCCTTTGTTTTTAGCAGCCCTCCTATTCTTTGCATAACGGTCTACAGACCACCCCAGTACTCCACTTCTTTTATCAGTGAATTCTCTGATCTCTTATCAATCATCCACACCACCCACAACAGGATTTTAATAACTGGTGATTTTAATCTACACGTTGACAACACCTCGGACCCAGTGTCTAGAGAATTTTTAAACCTTTTAAACTGCTTGGATTTTAAACAGCATGTCGCGCAGCCGACCCACAGCAGAGGACACACCCTGGACCTGGTCATAACTTATGGCCTGTCCGTGGGTGTGTCCTCTGTTGTGGACCTGGCTGTGTCTGACCACTACTGTGTGTTTTTTAACATCACCAGTTTTAATCAACGGGAGGCCCCGGTGAGAACGGTGAGGAAACGCTACCTAACTTCTGAAGTGGCTGCAAATTTTATCCAGATTTTACAGAGCACTCCTGCAGAGATTTTACCAGCACCTTGTGATTTTATCGTTGACAATTTTAACAATAAACTGAAGTCAACACTGGACTCAGTGGCTCCTCTTTTAACGAAAACCATCAGGATTAAATCTACACCCCCGTGGAGAAATGAGGAAACAAAGACACTGAAAAGAAACTGCAGGAGTGCTGAAAGGAGATGGAGAAAATCAAAACTAACAGTTCATCACGAAATTCTTCGTCAACAACTCAAAACCTACAATAATGCAATCAAACAGGCAAGAATTACCCATTTCAAAAAACTAATCTCTGACCATAAAAACAACCACAAATTCCTCTTCTCCACCATTGAGCTTTTAACAAACTAATTTTAAAGGATCCCATAAAACAACAGATACTCTCTGTAGGGACTTTGCAGACCACTTCAGAAGTAAAATCGATGACATCAGATCCAGTCTTTTATCTCAACAGATTTTAGCTGTCACCACACCTGGATCATTGCTTTTACCTGAGGAAACACTGGAGAGTTTTGCCCTGGTTGATGCGAGGACACTTGGTCGAGTTTTCTCCCAGGTTAACCCTACAACCTGCCTCTTAGACCCAATTCCCACACCGTTTTTTAAAACATTTTATGGATTCTTTGAGGAACAGCTTTTAAACATTGTGAATTGCTCTCTCCAGACGGGTGTCTTCCCCACCTCCTTTAAAACAGCGGTGGTGAAGCCCCTTCTGAAGAAGAGCAATTTAGACCCAGATATTCTTAGCAATTACCGGCCTGTATCCAACTTACCATTTTTAAGTAAAATTTTAGAAAAACTGGTTTTTAACCAAGTAAATGATTTTTTAAACACACACAACATCTTAGAGAAGCATCAGTCTGGTTTTAGGATGAACCACAGTACCGAGACAGCCCTTTTAAAGATTTTAAATGATGCCAGGTGCAACTTAGATAACCATAAACTTACAGTCCTGGTACTACTGGATCTTACCGCCGCCTTCGATACAGTAGACCATCACATTTTATTAAACAGACTGAGGAACCTGGTCGGCCTCTCTGGTACTGTTCTTAACTGGTTTGTCTCCTACCTCACAGATCGACACTTCTTTGTAAGTATGGATACATGTTCCTCAGGAACCCATGAGATCAAGTGTGGGGTTCCCCAGGGGTCAATTTTAGGTCCAATTCTTTTTAATCTTTACATGATTCCCCTTGGGGATGTCATCAGGAGGCACGGCATCAGCTTTCATAGTTATGCTGATGATACGCAACTGTACATTGCCGTGTCTCCTGATGACACAGGGCCACTTGATGCCCTTTTAAACTGCATTTTAGATATCAAGTCATGGATGGCAGCGAATTTCCTACAGCTCAACCAGGACAAAACCGAGGTTTTAGTCATTGGTCCTGAAGGCCAGAGAGAGAAACTTTTAACGAAATTACAAGATCTTAAACCATCCAAGACTGTAAAAAATCTGGGCGTGATTTTTGACTCTGAGCTCAGTTTTATTCCCCATATCAAAAACATAACAAAGATAGGCTTTTACCATCTTAAGAATATAGCCAGAGTCCGCCCGTTTCTCTCTCAGGCCAGCACGGAGGTGCTGATGCATGCTTTTATCTCTTGTCGTTTAGATTATTGTAATGCACTGCTCTCTGGTCTTCCAAAAAAGAGTATCTCTAGTCTCCAACTGCTGCAGAAATCAGCTGCACGAGTGTTGACGAGGACCAGAGGGCGGGAGCACATTACACCAGTTTTAAAATCGCTGCACTGGCTCCCCGTACGCTTCAGGATCAATTTTAAGGTTCTCTTACTCGTTTTTAGATGTCTTAACGGTCTTGGGCCTCCTTATTTATCGGACTTACTTTTACCATATCAACCCTCACGGACCCTGAGGTCTTCCGGCTCTGGCCTTTTAACCATACCACAAGTTAGAACGAAAACACACGGGGAGGCGGCTTTTAGTTATTATGGCCCCCGATTGTGGAACAGCCTGCCGGAGAACCTGAGGGCCGCAGAGACTGTTGATGTTTTTAAAAAGAGGCTGAAGACTCACCTTTTTACTCAGGCTTTTATTTGATTTTACTGATTTCCTCTATTCTTTTCTATCTAACTCTTATCATAATCAATTTTTATTCTATACTATTTTAGTTATGTCTTAACTACATGTTTTAGTTATGTGTTTTTAGCTACAATGTCTTAGTTATATATTTTAACTACATGTTTTAGCTAGATTTTATCTATCTTGTTCATTTTATACCATTTTATCTTATCTTTACCGTTTTAGTCTCTCTTAGTTTTGTTTTTTTTTTATTTTTAGCTCCAGTGTTTCCTCATGGGGGCCGACCACACTGGGAGCTGCTCTTGGCCTACTGACGGGGGTGCTGTCCTGTGGACTGCTCTGGCCTGGGTGGGTGGAGAGCTCTGCACCTTAGGTGTGGGGCCTCTTGTCTGCCCGGGTCGGGGCTCTCTCTGTGGTGGCGCTCCCTGTAGTTGTGGGCCGGGCCCTCCCAACGTGGTCGGCCCCCCAAAGGTGGCTTTCTCCTTGCCGTAGGTCTCCGCCTGGCCATGTCTCTCTCTAGTGTGTGCAGCGGGTGTGTGTGTGTGTGTGTGTGTGTGTGTGTGTGTGTGTGTGTGTGTGTGTGTGTGTGTGTGTGGGGGTGGGTGTCGGTGTGGGTGTGGGTGTTGTTTTTGTTTTTTGTTTTTTTTTTGTTTTTGTTTTTTTTGTCATTGTTGTTCTTAGCCTCTGTGAGGCACTTTGTGTTGCTTTTAAGTATGAAAAGTGCCATACAAATAAAGTTTGATTTGATTTGATTTGATTCACATGAAGTCACTTAAAAAGTCAGTGGGGTCAGTCAGTGTAGTTCATCCTGAGCAGATACGATGTAAATATAAGGCTGGGTCATACTGCAGATTATCTGTTTCCTGCTTGGTGAGTGATGGATTTTGAATATGACACCATAGGAATAAGGAACTTTTGTCACATTTGACTTTTTGTGCTGATGTTTCACTCCACAATAAAATCCACAACTCTCAAACATTTGTCTCTTTTTCTAAGTCCACACACTCATCTGTGACTATAGATACAGTTATATGAATATTAACTGAGCAGTCAGTATTCTCACAGAGTAACTGGAGGAAAAGTTTGATATTAATGTCAGCTCTGAGCAGAGATTCACTAACAAGGACCACACCAATAGATTCAAGTTTAGATGGGTTTATTGCAAGTGATGGAAAGGGTGTGCCGGGATGATGACTTATAGGAGAGAAGAAGGGATGAAGGGTCGGCGGTATGGAGGTATGGAGGGTCGGAGATGAGAGGCGCTTAGGGCCGGAGGGCCGGAGGTGTTGAGGCGCTGAGGGCCAGAGGTGTCGAGGGTATGAAGGGATGAGGGGATGCAGGGACATAGGTAGGAGGGAGGAAGGAACAGGGTTGTGGTGGAAGGAGGTTGACCGGTATCGGGAAGGCTGGATGGAACCCGGGAGTTGAGACTCTGGGTGGGGGAACCGTCTCTCTGTAGCTCTATGTCTTAGAGCCCCATGGTTCCTGTGTATGAATGAAAGAGAGAAGAGAAAAGAGCGAGATAACAAAAGAAAGAGGGTTTTGGGGTGGGGAGGGATGTGAAAACGGCATTGAAGAAGGAGTGAACGGATGAGGCGTCTTTAAGTACATGTGAAACGGAAATGGGATGAATCCAAGGTGTGGACCTTGTTCCTGAACCTAGTTATAAAACTTCATTAGCTGTTAGACAAGGTTAGCTTAATATGTTTTATTATAAGCACTTCACTGTTCAAAAAGGAGACAGCAAAACCACCAAGTGGACTTCAGGGTGTGTTTCAGCAACTTGCCACAAGAGGGCAACAACAAGTGTAAACTGTGAGTGAGTCCTCTGTGAAGAAACAAAGCAAACAGACTGAAACACACTGCCTGAACATGTTCTCATGTTCAGCTGTTTAAGCAGGTTTGGAAAGGAAACTTTACAAAGTCAGATATAGAAAAACTTTATTATTAGTATGTTGTTTGTCATTAGTTACAGAAATAAGTTCAATCCATATCTTTTTCAAGATCTTCAAGGCTTTATACGTTTCATGATATTATGTTGGCAATATGATACTACAGATTATGGTTTGTTAACTGACCAGCTGCAGGATGTTGTCTGGTAACACATCAAACTACAGACTAACGTTACAGTAACATTGCACATGTAAAGCAGAGCTGCCTCTCTTTTGGAGGGCCTCCATTGGCTCTCTTATCAGATTATCGTAGCTGCTCCTACTGCAAAGGGAGTGGACAGGTGTGTTGATTACAATCTTGCAGGAATAGACACACCTCCCTTCATGAGCACTGATCAGAAAACAGAACAGATGAAGCAGCTCGGTCTTTTCACCACACGTGTAACTGTCCTAGAGACAGGTTTCATAGGATTGTTTACATTATTTCATGGTATACAATTCATATTGATAAAGACATTAAAAAGAATTAAAATGTAATAAATAAGTTTGTTAAAGGGGCAATATTTAACAGTAAAATGTACTACATCACCAAACAGAGATGGGATGCTGAAAAAGCTAGAATAAAAAACAGGGATTTACCTCACTCATACTTGTCCTAAGTGGCTGTAGGATTGGATTTGTTTAGTGTCAACGTATTTAAATTTCCTAAGGAATTACATGATGTCCACACGAGATGTTCTCCATGCCCTTCCTGTGTATTTGAGTGAGGAAGTGTCTGGATTTTACAGAACATGTTTGGTAATTGTCTCTCTCCATTCTTTTAGGATGATTTGGACGAGCCAGATCTCGTGGATGGATCAGTTACCCTCCTTACAACCATCAACAACAATGCCATGAGTCCAGTAAACAACCACCCAGTGGAAACCTCTCTAGTTCTCAGAGGTGATGTGGTGGACAACCTCCCCTGACTTGCTGATGCATTGCTGGCCTGATCTATGCTCTACATCTCAGCTATCCCCAAGGACTGATCCCCAAAAACAGTTTTGAGTTCACACAGAAAATCTCACCTGGTCTGGATGACTGTGAATTGTCACCCAGGCTGCAGACTCTCGAGAATGACTTTATGACACGTGTAGAAAGTTAAGATCTGAAAAGGCAATAGTGGATTCAAGTGACTCACTCTGTTGGAGCATGATCCACAACATTGTTGCCACTGGTGCCGCTGCCCTGCCGGTGTCTGGGACAGCTGCCACAAAAATGCCGCGGCAGGTGCCGGTGTCTGCCCCAGACACTGCCAAGGCAGTCTCAGGCCGCCTCTGACCTCCTGCTGTGCTGCTGCTGTTATAGGCATGTGCAAGTGAGATACCTTTAGTTTATGAAAGTTAGTAGTTAACAGCGGCAGGTTAACAGGTTATGGGTGTCATTCTGCAGCAAACTGTTGCCGGGAAGGAAATACACAGCCAGCTACTAATACACCCCCATTATTATACAACGCAACAGCACCAACGCACCCTGAAACTCGACGACTGCCACTGACTTTTTATTGGGTCGAGCAAAGCAGGGAAAGCGCAACAATGTGTTGGAAGGGGCTCATCACTCATGAGTTTAAAAGTCGGAATTCTGAGAATTTTTTTTTATGTGGCCCTCATCCTCTTCTGTACTGTACAGATGAGGCATGGTAATGTCATTTTTTTTAATGCAGACATTTGGTCATAAACCACCATTTGTACCTATTTTGACCTGATGATGGGATTCAAAGTGACTGCAGTTCATATTATATTTATATATATTTGACAGGATACATGAAAAGTTTGACCTTCTAGTGGGGCCAGAGGAAAAGTCGGGGAATTACTAAAATCTGTAGGATTCCTCGTTTAGGCAACACAAATATCTAAACCAAAAAAACCCAACATCTTCACTTGGTTTGTTTAAGATTTTTATTAGTTTGAGTTGGTTAATGATTTCCCCTAAAAGACACAAGCATTCCTTTCCGTCGGAAACTTTTCCGATGGGTTTTAATCATCATAAGCCAGAAAGTGATGTCAGGGTGAAGAGAGGATGGTTGCTGAGATGTGATTTTCTTTGGGACATCCTGCATTAGAATTCATGCCTTCTTTCCAGCCTTCTGTGCAGATTTGGTGACCTTTCCACTGCTGATGTCCTTCTTCACGACGGACTTGATGACACCAACGGCCACGGTGTTCCTCATGTCACGCACAGCAAAACGCCCTGGGAAAGAAAAGACATAAACAGAGGAGTTAAAAATTTCATGTAAGGGCACTGCAAAGAGGTTAAAATGTCTTAAAGTGTCAAGTGTTGAAACAGCTAAAGGCTGAAAGCAGTTGAGATGTCAGTTAAAGTTGAAGCACCAAAGATAGTTACATTATATTGGAATTACAGCATGTGTACTACAACAGTACAACAGTGAAGGACTTGAAAAGTCAAAGTAATGTTTGAAAAGAAGCGTTTTACTCACCCAGTGGAGGATACTCGGAGAAGCTCTCAACACACATGGGTTTTGAGGGTTCCATCTCGACGATGCAGGCGTCTCCGGATTTGACAAACTTGGGGCTGTCTTCAAGCTTCTTACCGGAACGACGGTCGATCTTCTCGATGAGCTCCTTGAACTTGCAGGCAATGTGAGCTGTGTGGCAGTCCAGCACGGGGGAGTATCCTGCACAGATCTGGCCAGGATGGTTCAGGATGATGACCTGCAGAGGGAGAGACGTGGAGGGAGTTTAAAAGAGGAGCATCTAAGATACTGGTTCCCTGTAGGGGTTGTCAAAGCTTTACGGGGGGGGGTTGTGGAGTCTTCTTGATTTTAAAGGGTGTAAGACAACTTCAAAACAAACTATCCATAAATATATCACTTAGTCAGAGGTCAGTTTACTCAGTGATAAGGGTTAAGGGTATTTACACCACCTCCCTGGGTCCGAGTATCCGCTCGCATGGCTTTTCCTATCACTGCTATGCAGATGACACTCAGCTCTATCTGTCATTTCCTCCTGACGACCCCTCGGTCTCTGCACGGTTCTCTGAATGCCTCTCAGATATATCCACATGGATGAAGGCACACCATCTCCAGCTGAACATCTCTTCGTCATCAACGTCATCAACATCAAAATTGACTCCCTATGTCTTGCCCCCACCAGGGTAGCGAGAAACTTAGGGGTCATGATTGATGACCAACTAACCTTCTCTAATCATGTGGCCTCAGTTGCTGCTTTGCACTCCACAACATTATAAAAATCAGGCCTTACCTAACTCAACGTGCTATCCAACTACTAATACAGGCTGTGGTCATCTCACGACTTGATTACTCTAACGCCCTCCTGACGGGCCTCCCAGCCTGCACGGTGTTCCCCATTGGTGGAATGTGCTACCAGTTCCTATCAGAGCAGGAGCGTCCCTCTCTACCTTCAAAAAAAACTCCTGAAGACCCAGAACTGGACATGCTAAATCTATCCTTCTACTCTAACATGTCCTTGCCGCACTTTACGATAATTGTTTCCCTTTTTTGTAAGTCGCTTTGGATAAAAGCGTCTGCTAAATGACTAAATGTAAATGTAGGGGGCAGTCTTAAAGAAGGTTGGTAACCACTGATCTAAGATCATCTAAAGATTGGTTGGTGATGAGACAGACAGAGGGAGGCTGACTGTTGTGTGGTCTAACAGTGAGACTAAACAGTGTTGGCTGGAAAGGTTCAGGATGATCTGAATTTAGAAATGTGATGAGCCCTTTCTTCAAGCCCAAGGTAAAGGTGATGCAGTTCCTGCTGTTAGTCAGTAGAGGTCACCAGATGTTTATGTTTAGACATTCACGTGGTCGACAAGATGAGGATGCTCACGGTCATTTCGGCTTTTTGATACGACCTACCGTTTGGCAACTGAACTGAAACAATTAGAAGATTAATGAATTAGTCGACTGACAGAAAATTAGCAGCTTCTTGAGTAATGTTTCAAGTCATTTTTTCATGTGCATGAACATTTCATGGCTCATAAATGTGAACATTAACAGAGTTGCTCGTTTACTCACCTGTGTTCGTGTTTGTTTGCCCTTCTTGCTGTTGTAAATGGAGACTGTGGCTATTGTGTGTTTGTCTGTACTTTCAGTTTCAATTCTCCACCTCATCCTCCCACATCTCCTCCCCCTTCTCTGTTGCCAGTTTCACAATCTTGGCACTACTTTTTTCAATCAACATCTCCCGCTGAATGAATGAATGACGCTGCAAGAAAGGAAGCGTTGAGTCTTTATTTGTTTTGTAAAACAAGAACACAACATCGCTCAAAGTCACCAAAGTGTGAAACTGCTACATCGCCTTTTCAAATAATGAAAAGAAAAAAAGGCAGCAACAGCAAGAGCAATAGGAGCAGGAGTAGCAGAATGAGTAACAAAATCAAAAGCATCAACATCTGCATCAGAAGCAGAAGCAGTAAACGTATCAGGAATAGTATTTTTTTACGATCCATTACACTGATTACATAGTGTTGAAGTTCATCGATCAACGCTTCTATACTAACATCAAAATGATTTTTAGCTTCTAACATTTCAAATGGTTTGTTGTTAAAACCATTGTCATCATTGTAAACTGCGCTCCCAGAGTTGTAAGTGGACATCTTGGTGACGGTGTCCTTGGTCTGAGTCTTCGGCAGGAGTAAAGCCTTACTCTTTCCAGGAAGCTGCTTCCGATCCCTCATGGAAACGAGGAACCTGACAGACAAGATGCAGGGACGAAGATGTCAATTTTGTTTTCTGCTGATATCAGTTCAAACATGACTACTGCAACAAAATTACCAACAATATCTAAATAAGTTTAGTTGTTCACCTGCTAGCTGCTAACTGTGTCTGTCTGCTGTTCAAGTCTATTTATCAACTTGAAAAACTTTTTCAGTTTGAGGATATTAATGTGTCTTTTTCAAGTCTTCAGTTATTCTTGACTGTATATAAATTTGGGCTGTCAAGCGATTAAAAAAAATAATCTAATTAATTATAGGCTCTGTGATTAATTAATCTAAATTAATTGCACATAAGATGTTGGAAAAAAGTCCTGATGTCAGAGAGACTGTTACTGTGCTGTCAGGTTGAGGTTAGAGGTTTGTCCTGAGATGCTCATATTGAATATGAACAGTGAAAACTGTTTTTAGTTTTTCATATACAACATGTCATGTTTAAAATGTCACACCTTACGTTTCATGTTTTTTTTACAAAAAGGCAACATGGAGTTCAGACCTATTTGCAGGAGAAACACTTTTGACACCTAAGAACAAATTTCATACATTTTAAGCTTATACAAGACAAGTATTATCAAAGAGGCTAGAAATCTGGCCGTGCTATCACCTCTGTACTGAGCTAAAAGCTAACATCAGCATGCTAACATTAGCTTAGCATGGTAGCTAACATTTGTTGCAGACTCATGCTGCTCAGCACTGCTCAAAACGTCAAAACTTTTAAGTCCTTAGAGCAGGGGTAGTCAGTTATGATTTCAGGAGGTTTGGACAGAGAAAATTTCCAAACACAGAAAGCTATAATTCAACGTCATGTCAGCAATGTTTCTTTTCAGTGCAGGATTACATAAAATGTTAACATCCATCTTCCTTTCCCCTCCAGTCAAAACTCCAACTTCACAGCAGAAATAAACATGTTTACAGCCTGGTACAAAAAACAGTTTTGTCTCTATAGCTAATTTCCCCGTTCATGACAACTGTACTGAGAATTTTTTGTAAATATAAAAGTTATAGTTATAGTTACAATGTGCTCTACTATTTTTGTAGCTGAGTGCTAATGTTAGTTAAGCTAATATATGTAGTGTCTTTGAATTTTTGACACCTAAGAACAAATTTCATACATTTTAAGCTTATACAAGTATTATCAAAGAGGCTAGAAATCTGGCCGTGCTATCACCTCTGTACTGAGCTAAAAGGTAACATCAGCATGCTAACATTAGCTTAGCATGGTAGCTAACATTTGTTGCAGACTCATGCTGCTCAGCACTGCTCAAAACATCAAAATTTTCGTCTTGTATTTAGTTTGTTTTACAACTTATTCCAGTAATTATTCCCTGAGTACTTGAAACTAGTTTTATTTAGTTCACATTTAGAGTTCAAAAGTCTGGATACTAGGCCAGAGACTAAGTCTTGACACTTACCTTGGTTGATTCAGAGAACGTGTTATGCGCAGAGTATCCTCTTTTATACCCATACATGACGTAAGAACACCCATCCAATCAAAACATGACATGATAACGCGTCTCAAATGCTGTCCAATCATCTCTATAGGGGCTTGGTTTGGCCAAAGTGCGAACTTCGTGACTGGGAAGCGGAAATACCAAAAAACTCAGTTCCTTGAATGGCTGCTTGAGGCTGACTGACGGACATTTCAACCGCCATAATCCACGATGTGAAAAAAATGCCCAAAATGTCCAACTTCACAGCAGAAATAAACATGTTTACAGTCTGGTACAAAAACAGTTTTGTTTTCTTCATGTAGTCTCATCAAAATCTTGATGTTTTTGATATATACCTATTTAAAAAACATCCATCTTGTTGACTCCAACGATGAGCTGGTTCACACCGAGGGTGTAGGCCAGCAGCCTTACCAGCCTCGAACTCACCAACACCAGCAGCAATGATCAGCATGGCGCAGTCAGCCTAAAATGAAAATCACAATACAGATTTTAGACTTAAAAGCAAGACACAAATGTGGTTCAAGCTTTGAGTTTGCAGTGTATCAAACATGATTTACCTGAGAGGTACCAGTGATCATGTTCTTGATGAAGTCCCTGTGTCCAGGGGCATCGATGATGGTCACGTAGTACTTGTTGGTCTCAAACTTCCACAAAGGTGTATCACCTTTGTGGAAGTTTGAGACCGGTTTGAGTGTGGTATCACCATCGATGTGGTGATATCAGCCTTCAGTTTGTCCAGCACCCAGGCGTACTTGAAGGAGCCCTTGCCCATCTGTTGTTGTTAAGATGACACAAATAGAGAAAGAAAACAGGGAGATTAAAAGATGTTTAAGTCAAAACTTAAATGACTTTAAACAGAGTATTTGTTGTATGATTGCCTTGAAGAAGATATTTCACATGTTTCAACAGTAGGTGGCAGCTGTAACTAAACTAAAATTAAGGAGCGAAATTAGGGAGTGGCTTGCACTGCCTCAAATGTTTTCTACACTTGTACTATCACACTTTGTGTGTCTTCGTGGCCTCATTGTTTTACATATGGTGTGAATATTTGTTGTGTCTCCATAACAAACCTCGGCGGCTTCCTTCTCGAACTTCTCGATGGTTTTCTTGTCGATTCCTCCGCATTTGTAGATGAGGTGGCCGGTGGTGGTGGACTTGCCGGAGTCGACATGGCCAATGACCACGATGTTGATGTGGATCTTTTCCTTTCCCATTTCGATGTACTAGTTTATAAACAACATATGGAGTGGTTATTGTGACTTTGAATTGAAATCAGGTTTAAATTTTTAAAGAAAATGAGGTGAGCTCAGTGGAACAATCACTGTCAGACTCCCAACAGTTGGCTCGCTAGCTTACGTTAGCTGTACCGGCTAATTAAATCAAATCAAAGCAAAAGAGCAAAAGTAGCAATGTCACATTATGATGAAAATACTGAAAATGCCAGCAGTCCAGGGTTTCAATCCAACCTTAGGCAGACTGTTGGGGGAATCCCTGTCTCTCTCTCTTCTCACCCTCTTGTTACCCTTCACCTGCCACTGCCCCAGAAGCCCCCATAAATATCCATTTTAAGTGTTTTAACTCACCTGGCTGAAAACCTGAACGGAGGTGGGCGAGGCGTGTCCGCTCCTGCTCACTCTAAACTTTGTAAAAGGAAGAAGTATCGTCAGGGCAATGCTTTATTCTCCTCCTCCACCTGGATCACCTGTGTGTGGATTTTCAAGTTTTGATAGGCGTTTGCTACACCGTTACACCCAGTTATAATTATAACCATCTGATTTGCCAACTGCACATACATACTTGATGGACTAGTTATATCAGTCTGATCTTGTCCGTTCAACACACCTTACAAACTTGTCTGTGTCGCGTTTGGTAGCACAAATATCTCTTGTGAAGCTACATGCATTCATACCCCTGTATCATCTTCAAATCTACAGAAACTATGAGAGAGGAAAAATGTGTTTCGACCTTAAACAACATTCGTCTGGAGGAGTGGAGAAGTCATAATGAAACACCAGAGAAACATCTTCATTTGGCAATGTTTAAGATTTTTATTGTTTTGGTTTCAACTTAATTATGATCATAGCTTCCCCTAAAAGACACAAGCCTTCCTTTCCTGCGGAAACTTTTCCGATGGGTCATTCAAAGATAGTTAGAAAGCTAACCCATTCTTTCACTGAGTGAAAGGTTAGCTTTGATGTAGGTGCTCACTTCCTTGGTGATTTCCTTGAAATGGGCCTGGCTGTATGGGGGCTCAGTGGAGTCCATCTTGTTGATGGAGCTTCAGTATCCATGGATTACCAAAAAAAATGTTGGTGAGTGATAATGCTACCTGTTTTGCAAGTGCTGAGTTTGCTGATTTCACATCTAAAAATGGAATAAAACATGTGACTTCAGCCCCTTTGCATCCTTCATCAAATGGTTTGCCCGAAAGAGCAGTTCAGACCTTTAAGGAGGGGATGAAAAGGATGCAAGGAGGAAAGGAGAGCTTGGAAACTAAAGTGTCCAGACTCCTGTTTAGTTACAGAATAACTCCACACTCTACCACAGACTTGTCCCCGGGCAGAGATGCTCATGTCCAGGACGCCCAGGTCCATGTTTGATTTGATACACTTGAAAACCAAGATGGAAAAGAAAAAATGGAAACAAAAAGCTCATCATCATAAGACTACCAAACTCAGATGTTTTAATCCAGGTATTCTAATTTTTACAAAGAACTATGGATACGGTCCCAAATAGAACCCTGGAACCATTGAGAGCTTCATGGGTCCACTGTTATATACCATTCTCACCGAGAATGGACAGGTTTTAAAGAGACATGTTGATCAAATCAGGAGGAGGGAGCTAAGCAGACCTCCTGAATTAGATCTCAGTGCACCCCGGGCTGTGACTAACCAACCAACTGTGGTGCCAGAACAAGTACCGTCCCCTGCATCTGTCTGTCCAACAACCCTTGTGAAGAACTCTGAGAGTGGTCCACCTAAACTGGAGAGTGTTGTGCAGGTACTGCAAACACCATGTCTGAGGCGCTCTACTAGAGAGAGGCGTCCTCCAGACTACGATAGACCCTAAATGCATGGCTGACAGACTGTGAAATGTATTGGTTAATTAATTCCAGTTGCTAAAGTACTAAATGGGAATTAAAGGCTAAGTTAGTGAAGAAAAATTTTTTATTATGATTTTGAGGAACTAAAATTTAAGTCACCGAAAACTGGCTTTTAATCCGGAAGATTGCAGCCAAGTCAGCCATTAACTTGTTATTATGATTATTATTATTATGAGTGTACTTTTTATTTATAATTCTGAGTTGAATGTCAAATTTACTTTGACTTTTCTTATTTATTTTTTCTTATTTATTGTTTATTATTGTATGTAGCTCTCCAGAGTGCAGAGTTGCACTGAAAATAAATATTGTTGACATGACGTTGAATTATTGCTTTCTTTGTTTGATTGTAGTCGTTGACTTCAAACAGTGTAGATCTAACGTCAGCTTAGCATATTAGCTAACATTTTTTGCAGACTCATGCTGCTCAGCACTGTTCAAATCATCAGGGGTAGTCAATTATGATTTCAGGAGGTTCGGATAGAGAGCATTTCCAAACACAGAAAGCTAAAATTCAAGTTATAGTTATAGTTAGCTAAAAGATATGCAGTGCTAATGTTAGTTAAGCTAATATGCTAACATTAGCTTAGCATGTTAGCATACTTTTGCTGATTAATTATTAAACCATTAAAGAATAATGAAACAATTTTAAATCTATAAACCACAATGGAAACCATGAGAAACCATTAGTCTATTAGAAAGTAAACCAAACCATTAGTTACTGGCTGAAGTGGACTGTGGACAGAGGTGGACGATGCGTGTCTGCTCTGTCTCACTCACGCGTTGTAAAATGAAGACGTATCATGAGGCATTGTTTTATGCTCCACCTGGATTACCTGGTTCTGGTTGATGTGTCAAGTTTTGATAGGCGTTTGCTGATTCTGATTTGCATCCTGCACACAGCTACTTCACTGTAAACCCAAATGTTTAGAAGTTATACTAACTTGAACATGTCGAGTGCCGGTAACTTTTTTCTTGTTTTGAGTTTACTAAACTGATATTTTTTGATTATTTATGTTAAGTTGTGTTTCATTCTAATTAACATGTATTGTGGTTGTTTGTATTTCAGAAACCACACACCCACAAACACAGTTACCCACGTGAATACATAAAAGGTTGAACTTATTCCTGGCTCTGTTCCTCATTCTACTCCACACTTACCTGTGTCCTGACCCGACACCCTGAAGTGGTTGCTGCCGCCTGAGATCCATATACAGTATTATACAGTAATGTTTTCTTTATTTTTCTTTATCTTATCCTGATAGCTCTTACGGTGTGTTCAGACAGTAAAAGGAGCTTCAGTATTGTTAATTTGCTGTTAATAAAAGACTAGATGGACCATCAGTATCAGGAGCCAGACCATTATTCAGCCGGGACCGCCACACCAACATTCACTTTGACATTACGTGCAGCCAGCTGTGAGAGCAGCGCGCAGGGACCGTCTACAAAGGGCAACACCGAAAAGAGCCATTACAAAAAATATTCAATAACTTCACTATAATACAGTGTAGTGTCACCAAACTCACTACACACAGGTCAATGAAGTGTGTAGTGAGTTTGGTGACACTACACTGTATTATAGTTTTGTAATGGCTCTTTTCGGTGTTGCCCTTTGTAGACGGTCCCTGTAAACTCTCACAGCCGACTGCACGTAAACTCTAATGTTCTTGGCGTGGCCCCGAGGATGTCTCGTTTTGATGAAAGTTAGGTTGTAGCTCGTTCTTTGTCTTACTGCGGTTGAAAATATGCGTGTTTTGTGTTTTAACAACGTTTCACTTGAGAGTTATTGATCCCAGAAGTTCAAATCTGCCAATATCTTTCCAACTTTACCGCAGTAGTTAACAGAACAGATGAAGCAGCTCGGTCTTTTCACGACACATCTTCATCAAAACAAGATGAAAAAATTATTTTTGTTGCTTCTCTTCTGTCAAGTTTCATCTTCAGGTAAGATCACATTTTAAATCTTTACTTTTAGATCTTTGTATTTTCCTTGTGCATGGCTCAACAACAAACTCTAGTTTCACTTTGAACTTTGAACTGAATCTCACTGAAATACATGATGATGTGTATTTATACTGAATATATAAACCTTGTTTGTCCTGCAGTGAAACACTCTCTGAAATATTTCACAACTGGATCTTCTGGAGTCACAAACATCCCAGAGTTTGTGGCAACTGCAGTCTTTAATGACATTCTGACAGGTTACTGTGACAGCAACAAAAAGAAGATAGAGATAAAACAGGACTGGATAAAAAAAATAGCAGAAGACAATCCTCAGCACTTTGAGTGGTACAATCAGGAGTGTTTTCAGAGAGGGCCAAACTACTTCAAAACCAGGATTAATAATTTGAAGCAGTGCTTAAACCAAAGTGGAGGTAAAGTATTTCTTCATGTTGTGTTTGACTTTTTCCTGCTAAAATGTTTCACATCCTTTTATTGTTGTTTGTCAAACAGATTTAGCTTCTAATCTGAACATGTACTCATGTGCTCACATGTGAACTTTACAGACATCTGCAAGATATTTAGAGCTGAGACTGCAGGTGTCACACAGGTGTGACTTTGATTAAGAGACTGATGTGAATAGAATGCAAGAAGACATTCTCACTTTGAATACTGACATTGGAAGTCATCTGTCAATTCATAGAACATTAGCTACTGTCTTTCACTGGAAAGTTCATCTGTACATCAAACTTATTTACAGTGTGTTTCTGTCTCTGTCTCTCTCTCAGGTGTCCACATTTTACAGAGGGTGAATGGCTGTGAGTGGGATGATGAGACTGGAGAGCTTCATGGTTTTAATCAATATGGTTATGATGGAGAAGACTTCCTATCATTGGACCTGAAGACATTGACATGGATCGCTCCTAAACAACAGGCTGTCACCACCAAACAGAGATGGGATGCTGACAAAGCTAGAATAGACTTCAATGTGAATTTCCTCACACATATTTGTCCTGAGTTCCTGAAGATGTATTTGACCTATGGCAGCAGCTCTCTGCGGAGAACAGGTAGGATCACATGACCTGAAGTGTCATTGTATTATCACTCCAGTCAGTCTGATATGAACTTGTTTTTGGCTGTTTGTTTTGTAGTGGTCAGATTTGAGTTACTTGTAGTGTTAGACAACAGGCAGTTGGATAACTATGTCATGATTTTTGGCATCATAGGGGAAAAATAGTGAATAATGTTCACCTGAGGGCCAGAGTCAGCCACACTCAACATTTATTTAGACATTTTCTAGTTCTGTTATATTCTTTATTACAGCCGGTAATACTTATTATTATGGATTTAAACTAACACTAGCACTCAAGCTTTCTCCTTCTTTGAAACACTTTATGTCTAATCCCAGAGTTGTTTACATGCTATTGATTAATTTTATGTGACTTGCATCATAATCAGCAATATTAGTAACATTATTGTTGTCATGGTTACTAATTCATTTATTGTGTTTAAAGAATTTATCACTCTGTCTAAGTTTATTTATGATTAACCTCATTTCTTTTCCTTTAAAGTTAATCCTTTCTCATCTTTTCACCCACTCTCTCTCTCTCTCTTTACTCTGCAGAGCTTCCCTCGGTGTCTCTCCTCCAGAAGACTCCCTCCTCTCCAGTCACCTGCCATGCTACAGGTTTCTACCCTGACAGAGCCATGATGTTCTGGAGGAAAGATGGAGAGGAGTTTCATGAGGACGTGGACCACGGAGAGATCCTCCCCAACCATGATGGAAGCTTCCAGATGAGCGTTGACCTGAACCTTTCATCAGTCACACCTGAAGACTGGAGGAGGTACGACTGTATGTTTAATCTCTCTGGTGTAGAGGACGACATCGTCACCAGACTGGACAAAGCAGAGATCAGGACCAACTGGGGTAAGACTGGGATTAGAGGGTGCTGAATGGGACTGCATGTTGTTTGTTTGAATTCAGTTGTGAAAAAAGTCATAGAAATATTACGTATGAATAAATCCTTAGATGGATGTACTTCTGTTCTAACCTGCTTTATCTGAACCAGTTTGATTTTTTATTTAACAGAGAAGCCGAGTGACATGACCGTCCCCGTCACTGCTGCAGTGGTTGTTCTTGCTGTCGTCCTCATCGCTGTCACTGGATTCATCATTTACAAAAAGAAGAAAAGTGAAATGGAAAGTAGGTCTACTTTGATTTTAGTCTTTGAGTTGATGTTTTTATCCAGGTAGAAACATTGAAACAAGCATCAGTTCCTTGAACTGAACAATTTGAAGTAACAACAGTAACTGTGTAAGGCTCAGAGCCTGTCAGTCATGATAATATGACTATACCATGATGATGTGGGAGAGAAGTGATGAGAAAAGAAAGAAAGTAAGGACTAAACAGAAGGAACAGAAGTTTGAGTGAGTAGAAGAGAGGATCATATTTACTGACAACTGGAACTGAAATGATTTCTCTTTTGATTTCAGCCTCACGTCCTCCATCTTGTAAGTAAAACTTACTTTTATTTTAGATTTAGATTAGATTCAAAAGTGTTTCACATTATTGTGCAGATGAAGTTTCATAAAAGTTAATAATAATAATAATGTTTCTAAAAGTTCAGTGCAGGATGAGTGAACTTTACACAGTTTAACAGTTTGTTTCTGATCTTACAGCTCCTGACAGCTCTGAGAATCTGAATCCAGAGACCTGAATGATGAACACACTCAGTGAGTTACGTCATGTGTCATGTGACATATTTGACATTGATGCAATATTTTCTTTTAAATTTTCTAACCATGTTAAAATAGTGTATTGTGTTTGACACATTTTGAATATGTTATGATTTTAAAACAACTTAAAATCACCTCTCGTGGTTGGATTACTGAGCGGGTCATGAAATCTAGACCACGGAGTTTTTAAATCTAGACCACGGACTCCCACGCCACTACTCGGCCAAGTGAAACTTGTTTTTAACGCTATTCTTTTACCGATCACTGGATTTACCGGTATGTTGGCGGTGTGCGAGTCCTGCCTCCCCACTCTCTCTAAACTGAGGGAGAGCGTCTCGGGTCTGCGGGCGGACCTCATGAAGAGGGACAAGATCCTCATGGATTTCTCCACCGTCACCACGACCTAGGCGAAGCTCATCGCCCGCCTGAAAACATCCGGCGCTGACGACCGGAGCACGACGGCCATGGACAACACCACCCTGCCGTGGACTGGCTCCATCTCCACTGGGACACCGGCACTAGCCGGGTCTGCCACTGGACAACAGGTTTGACCTCCTAAGCCTGCAGGATTTCCCTCCCGTGGGTGCTTTGTCCAGCTCACCCCCGGGACCTGTCCATCCAGCTGGTCGTGGCTCTCACCTGTCCAGGAGCCGGGGTATACCCGTCCAGCCTGACCTCCCCCCTTCATCTCGGCCGGGAGAAACCGCGGCCCGGCGCCTCCAACACCAGCCTCAGCCTCCATCCCGCCCCCGCCGCACCTCCAGGCAGCCAGTTCAGCGGCGCACCCCCTCTGTGCTGGTTGTCGGGGCCTCCATGGTCAGGCACGTGGCAGTGGACGGCGGCCGGACCTTCTGCCACCCTGGAGCCCGCGTCAACGAGGTCGCATCCGCCGCCCTCAAGCTGTGTGCGCAGCACAGCTCGGCCTCCACGCTGGTCCTGGAGGCCGGCATCAACGACCTCAAAAACCAACAGTCGGAGGTCCTCAAACAGGATTTTGTTTCCCTGGTGGATCGCCTGCTGGACACGGGGAAGCGGCTGATTATCTCTGGCCCGCTTCCCCCACCTCGCTACAGTGACGTCACCACCAGCCGCCTTCGTCAGCTGCACCTGTGGCTGAAGGGATACTGCTGGAAGAAAAGTATCCCTTTTGTGGACAATTTTGCAGCTTTTTTAAACAGGCCCAGCCTTTTTAAACGGGACGGCCTCCACCCAAATCAGGACGGTTCACAGCTTTTATCAGTTAACTTCAACCTGACTGTCCGGTCCTGTACCACAGCCACCTCCTGACTCACCGTTAAAACACATGCACGTAGTCACTTTGCCCCTCACGCACCCCCTCATTCACATCCACCCTTCCCCACTACACGTTTCACCCGCACCATACACCCCTCTCCATTAGTAGGCCCTTCTCTGCCACCAGAATCTCAGGACATTCACACCATCAGAACTATCATTTCACATAGACAGCTGAAGCCCAGGAATGTTTTTAGACCCAAGAGTGTTTTTATTCCCATAGAATGTCATGATGAGCGCACGTTCAGCACTGAGATCAAAATGGCTGTGCTGAACGTGCGCTCTCTTTTAAACAAATCTTTTATCATAAACGATTTAATTTTAGACAAACACCTTGACAGTATTCTCCTTACAGAGACATGGCTTGGCACCGATGCACCTGTTGTTCTCACTGAGGCTTCCCCACCAAATTTTAACTTTCTATTTTCTACAAGGGGGGGCAAGAAAGGGGGAGGAACTGCATCAATAACACGAACCACAATGTCCTCAAATGAAGTTCCTTTTAACAGTTACTCATCATTTGAGCATCATGCCTTTGTTTTTAGCAGCCCTCCTATTCTTTGCATAACGGTCTACAGACCACCCCAGTACTCCACTTCTTTTATCAGTGAATTCTCTGATCTCTTATCAATCATCCACACCACCCACAACAGGATTTTAATAACTGGTGATTTTAATCTACACGTTGACAACACCTCGGACCCAGTGTCTAGAGAATTTTTAAACCTTTTAAACTGCTTGGATTTTAAACAGCATGTCGCGCAGCCGACCCACAGCAGAGGACACACCCTGGACCTGGTCATAACTTATGGCCTGTCCGTGGGTGTGTCCTCTGTTGTGGACCTGGCTGTGTCTGACCACTACTGTGTGTTTTTTAACATCACCAGTTTTAATCAACGGGAGGCCCCGGTGAGAACGGTGAGGAAACGCTACCTAACTTCTGAAGTGGCTGCAAATTTTATCCAGATTTTACAGAGCACTCCTGCAGAGATGTTACCAGCACCTTGTGATTTTATCGTTGACAATTTTAACAATAAACTGAAGTCAACACTGGACTCAGTGGCTCCTCTTTTAACGAAAACCATCAGGATTAAATCTACACCCCCGTGGAGAAATGAGGAAACAAAGACACTGAAAAGAAACTGCAGGAGTGCTGAAAGGAGATGGAGAAAATCAAAACTAACAGTTCATCACGAAATTCTTCGTCAACAACTCAAAACCTACAATAATGCAATCAAACAGGCAAGAATTACCCATTTCAAAAAACTAATCTCTGACCATAAAAACAACCACAAATTCCTCTTCTCCACCATTGAGCTTTTAACAAACATTAATTTTAAAGGATCCCATAAAACAACAGATACTCTCTGTAGGGACTTTGCAGACCACTTCAGAAGTAAAATCGATGACATCAGATCCAGTCTTTTATCTCAACAGATTTTAGCTGTCACCACACCTGGATCATTGCTTTTACCTGAGGAAACACTGGAGAGTTTTGCCCTGGTTGATGCGAGGACACTTGGTCGAGTTTTCTCCCAGGTTAACCCTACAACCTGCCTCTTAGACCCAATTCCCACACCGTTTTTTAAAACATTTTATGGATTCTTTGAGGAACAGCTTTTAAACATTGTGAATTGCTCTCTCCAGACGGGTGTCTTCCCCACCTCCTTTAAAACAGCGGTGGTGAAGCCCCTTCTGAAGAAGAGCAATTTAGACCCAGATATTCTTAGCAATTACCGGCCTGTATCCAACTTACCATTTTTAAGTAAAATTTTAGAAAAACTGGTTTTTAACCAAGTAAATGATTTTTTAAACACACACAACATCTTAGAGAAGCATCAGTCTGGTTTTAGGATGAACCACAGTACCGAGACAGCCCTTTTAAAGATTTTAAATGATGCCAGGTGCAACTTAGATAACCATAAACTTACAGTCCTGGTACTACTGGATCTTACCGCCGCCTTCGATACAGTAGACCATCACATTTTATTAAACAGACTGAGGAACCTGGTCGGCCTCTCTGGTACTGTTCTTAACTGGTTTGTCTCCTACCTCACAGATCGACACTTCTTTGTAAGTATGGATACATGTTCCTCAGGAACCCATGAGATCAAGTGTGGGGTTCCCCAGGGGTCAATTTTAGGTCCAGTTCTTTTTAATCTTTACATGATTCCCCTTGGGGATGTCATCAGGAGGCACGGCATCAGCTTTCATAGTTATGCTGATGATACGCAACTGTACATTGCCGTGTCTCCTGATGACACAGGGCCACTTGATGCCCTTTTAAACTGCATTTTAGATATCAAGTCATGGATGGCAGCGAATTTCCTACAGCTCAACCAGGACAAAACCGAGGTTTTAGTCATTGGTCCTGAAGGCCAGAGAGAGAAACTTTTAACGAAATTACAAGATCTTAAACCATCCAAGACTGTAAAAAATCTGGGCGTGATTTTTGACTCTGAGCTCAGTTTTATTCCCCATATCAAAAACATAACAAAGATAGGCTTTTACCATCTTAAGAATATAGCCAGAGTCCGCCCGTTTCTCTCTCAGGCCAGCACGGAGGTGCTGATGCATGCTTTTATCTCTTGTCGTTTAGATTATTGTAATGCACTGCTCTCTGGTCTTCCAAAAAAGAGTATCTCTAGTCTCCAACTGCTGCAGAAATCAGCTGCACGAGTGTTGACGAGGACCAGAGGGCGGGAGCACATTACACCAGTTTTAAAATCGCTGCACTGGCTCCCCGTACGCTTCAGGATCAATTTTAAGGTTCTCTTACTCGTTTTTAGATGTCTTAACGGTCTTGGGCCTCCTTATTTATCGGACTTACTTTTACCATATCAACCCTCACGGACCCTGAGGTCTTCCGGCTCTGGCCTTTTAACCATACCACAAGTTAGAACGAAAACACACGGGGAGGCAGCTTTTAGTTATTATGGCCCCCGATTGTGGAACAGCCTGCCGGAGAACCTCAGGGCCGCAGAGACTGTTGATGTTTTTAAAAAGAGGCTGAAGACTCACCTTTTTACTCAGGCTTTTATTTGATTTTACTGATTTCCTCTATTCTTTTCTATCTAACTCTTATCATAATCAATTTTTATTCTATACTATTTTAGTTATGTCTTAACTACATGTTTTAGTTATGTGTTTTTAGCTACATGTCTTAGTTATATATTTTAACTACATGTTTTAGTTATGTTTTTACTACATGTTTCAGTTATATATTTTAACTACATGTTTTAGTTATGTGTTTTTAGCTACATGTCTTAGTTATATATTTTAACTACATGTTTTAGCTAGATTTTATCTATCTTGTTCATTTTATACCATTTTATCTTATCTTTACCGTTTTAGTCTCTCTTAGTTTTGTTTTGTTTTTTTTTTAGCTCCAGTGTTTCCTCATGGGGGCCGACCACACTGGGAGCTGCTCTTGGCCTACTGACGGGGGTGCTGTCCTGTGGACTGCTCTGGCCTGGGTGGGTGGAGAGCTCTGCACCTTAGGTGTGGGGCCTCTTGTCTGCCCGGGTCGGGGCTCTCTCTGTGGTGGCGCTCCCTGTAGTTGTGGGCCGGGCCCTCCCGACGTGGTCGGCCCCCCAAAGGTGGCTTTCTCCTTGCCGTAGGTCTCGGCGCCTGGCCATGTCTCTCTCTAGTGTGTGCAGCGGGTGTGTGTGTGTGTGTGTGTGTGTGTGTGTGGGTGTGTGGGTGTGGGTGTTGTTTTTGTTTTTTGTTTTTTTTTTGTTTTTGTTTTTTTTGTCATTGTTGTTCTTAGCCTCTGTGAGGCACTTTGTGTTGCTTTTAAGTATGAAAAGTGCCATACAAATAAAGTTTGATTTGATTTGATTTGATTCACATGAAGTCACTTATAAAGTCAGTGGGGTCAGTCAGTGTAGTTCATCCTGAGCAGATACGATGTAAATATAAGGCTGGGTCATACTGCAGATTACCTGTTTCCTGCTTGGTGAGTGATGGATTTTGAACATGACACCATAGGAATAAGGAACTTTTGTCACATTTGACTTGACTTTTTGTGCTGATGTTTCACTCCACAATAAAATCCACAACTCTCAAACATTTGTCTCTTTTTCTAAGTCCACACACTCATCTGTGACTATAGATACAGTTATATGAATATTAACTGAGCAGTCAGTATTCTCACAGAGTAACTGGAGGAAAAGTTTGATATTAATGTCAGCTCTGAGCAGAGATTCACTAACAAGGACCACACCAATAGATTCAAGTTTAGATGGGTTTATTGCAAGTGATGGAAAGGGTGTGCCGGGATGATGACTTATAGGAGAGAAGAAGGGATGAAGGGTCGGTGGTATGGAGGTATGAGAGGCGCTGAGGGCCAGAGGGCCGGAGGTGTTGAGGCGCTGAGGGCCAGAGGTGTCGAGGGTATGAAGGGATGAGGGGATGCAGGGACGTAGGTAGGAGGGAGGAAGGAACAGGGTTGTGGTGGAAGGAGGTTGACCGGTATCGGGAAGGCTGGATGGAACCCGGGAGTTGAGACTCTGGGTGGGGGAACCGTCTCTCTGTAGCTCTATGTCTTAGAGCCCCATGGTTCCTGTGTATGAATGAAAGAGAGAAGAGAAAAGAGCGAGATAACAAAAGAAAGAGGGTTTTGGGGTGGGGAGGGATGTGAAAACGGCATTGAAGAAGGAGTGAACGGATGAGGCGTCTTTAAGTACATGTGAAACGGAAATGGGATGAATCCAAGGTGTGGACCTTGTTCCTGAACCTAGTTATAAAACTTCATTAGCTGTCAGACAAGGTTAGCTTAATATGTTTTATTATAAGCACTTCACTGTTCAAAAAGGAGACAGCAAAACCACCAAGTGGACTTCAGGGTGTGTTTCAGCAACTTGCCACAAGAGGGCAACAACAAGTGTAAACTGTGAGTGAGTCCTCTGTGAAGAAACAA
Source organism: Sciaenops ocellatus (assembly GCA_033000465.1). Taxonomy (NCBI): domain Eukaryota; kingdom Metazoa; phylum Chordata; class Actinopteri; family Sciaenidae; genus Sciaenops; species Sciaenops ocellatus. The sequence continues at coordinate 21,262,250 of CP136873.1, forward strand.
AGCAAACAGACTGAAACACACTTCCTGAACATGTTCTTATGTTCAGCTGTTTAAGCAGGTTTGGAAAGGAAACTTTACAAAGTCAGATATAGAAAAACTTTATTATTAGTATGTTGTTTGTCATTAGTTACAGAAATAAGTACAATCCATATCTTTTTCAAGATCTTCAAGGCTTTATACGTTTCATTATATTATGTTGGCAATATGATACTACAGATTATGGTTTGTTAACTGACCAGCTGCAGGATGTTGTCTGGTAACACATCAAACTACAGACTAACGTCACAGTAACATTGCACATGTAAAGCAGAGCTGCCTCTCTTTTGGAGGGCCTCCATTGGCTCTCTTATCAGACTATCGTAGCTGCTCCTACTGCAAAGGGAGTGGACAGGTGTGTTGATTACAATCTTGCAGGAATAGACACACCTCCTTTCATGAGCACTGATCAGAAAACAGAACAGATGAAGCAGCTCGGTCTTTTCACCACACGTGTAACTGTCCTAGAGACAGGTTTCATAGGATTGTTTACATTATTTCATGGTATACAATTCATATTGATAAAGACATTAAAAAGAATTAAAATGTAATAAATAAGTTTGTTAAAGGGGCAATATTTAACAGTAAAATGTACTACATCACCAAACAGAGATGGGATGCTGAAAAAGCTAGAATAAAAAACAGGCATTTACCTCACTCATACTTGTCCTAAGTGGCTGTAGGATTGGATTTGTTTAGTGTCAACGTATTTAAATTTCCTAAGGAATTACATGATGTCCACACGAGAGGTTCTCCATGCCCTTCCTGTGTATTTGAGTGAGGAAGTGTCTGGATTTTACAGAACATGTTTGGTAATTCTCTCTCTCCATTCTTTTAGGATGATTTGGACGAGCCAGATCTCGTGGATGGATCAGTTACCCTCCTTACAACCATCAACAACAATGCCATGAGTCCAGTAAACAACCACCCAGTGGAAACCTCTCTAGTTCTCAGAGGTGATGTTGTGGACAACCTCCCCTGACTTGCTGATGCATTCCTGGCCTGATCTATGCTCTACATCTCTGCTATCCCCAGGGACTGATCCCCTAAAACAGTTTTGAGTTCACACAGAAAATCTCACCTGGTCTGGATGACTGTGAATTGTCACCCAGGCTGCAGACTCTCGAGAATGACTTTATGACACGTGTAGAAAGTTAAGATCTGAAAAGGCAATAGTGGATTCAAGTGACTCACTCTGTTGGAGCATGATCCACAACATTGTCCATGTTGACTACTTTCAGCCAGGTGGCCCAAAGTGCACGCTGCCTTTGTATTTGTTGATGTAATTTCACATTTAACATTGTGACATGATATATAGTGTTAAGAGTTTATGAGCTATGCCTTTGTACATGTTGATGTGTGTGTACATGTTGAAGCTGATACCCCACCGTTTAGACAACCAGATAGTGTGCCTTTGAAGTGTATTTTTTCATTTTTTCTTTTTTATGTATTTCAAATATATTATGTATTATTATGTTTCAGTCTATAGTATAATGGAAGAGCATGGGAAAAAGTTTATGTACTCAACTTTTTAATGTAATATATATATATATATATATATATATATATATATATATATGTATATGTATATATGTAAAATGTAAATGTTTTTTTGTTTTTTAAGTTAGTAGTACTTCATGAACTCAAGGCAATCAGTTGCCACAAAAAAATGTAAGTTTTGGGGTAAATGATTTTGAGTTTATGAAATCAAAGTTTTTAAGTTATGGTTAATTAAATGATTTGTAAAAGAAAAAAATTAATTTTGATTTTATTGAACTTGAATAAATGTGTTGTTATACTTGATTATTCAGTTTCATAAATTTATTTTATTGATGAGGTGAACCAATGTTTTGAGTTGTATAAACTGAAAATATTTAGGTAGGCTTAATTAGTAATTAATTACATTTATTTGTAAACAAAAAATACATGTCACAGTAACTCAAAATATTTAAGCTCTGCTTACCTCCGACTTTTGAGTTTATTAACTCAAAAAAATTGTGGCAACGATTGCCTCACTTTTTTTGAGTACTGCTTATTTATTCGGGTTTACAGTGTAGTTATATCAGTCTGATTGTGTTTGTTCAACACACATTAAAAACTTGTCTGTGTCACGTTTGGTATCACAAATACCTCTTGTGAAGCTACATGCATTCATGCATTCATACCCTTGTATCATCTTCAAATCTACAGAAACTATGAGAGAGAAAAAATGTGTTTCCGCTCTCATAGAGAAATCCCGGAGAAACATCTTCATTTGGCAATGTTTAAGATTTTTATTGTTTTGGTTTCAACTTAATTATGATCATAGCTTCCCCTAAAAGACACAAGCCTTCCTTTCCTGCGGAAACTTTTCCAATGGGTTTTAATCAGCATAAGCCAGTCCTTGAGTAGAGAGCTCTGCCTCAGAGAAGATGGCGCTGGGTGGCAGGGAAGAAGAGGGGATGGGGTGGCCCGCTGCTGCTGAGACGTGACTTTTTGTTGGACGTCCTGCATGAGAATTCATTTCTTCTTCTCGGCCTTCTGTGCAGACTTGGTGACCTTTCCACCGGAGGTGGCCTTCTTCTCGACAGACTTGATGACACAGACGGCCACGGTCCGCCTCATGTCACGCACAGTGAAACTCTACAAGTCTCTCCAAGTCGGCCTTAACCATCTTCAGGTGGTCAACGTAAATGATGACGATCATCAGTAAGAACCTCAGACACCTGTAATGAGTACCAGCAAATCTGAAGTGGTTATTGCTAAACAGTATATTAATAAATGTTTATTTGTATTTAAAATGCAGAGCATATTCTGACTTTTAAACGCAGAATTGTCGGAACCAGTTGCCGGTTTCTGTGGCAGCGGTCACTGCCTTGGCGGTGTCTGGGGCAGTTACCACTGCCCTGCCAGGGCAATTGCTGCTGTTTTGGCATTTGTGCTTAGTTTTTATTTTATAAAACAGTCGTCAGTGTGTTGTATTTGATTCGCTGGAAGTGGCATTTCCATTTCGTTTTCTTAATTAATCTCTGAACCACTGCCCCTGTGTGGGACAGCTGCCACTGGTGCCGCTGCCCTGCCGGTGTCTGGGACAGCTGCCACAAAAATGCCGCGGCAGGTGCCGGTGTCTGCCCCAGACACTGCCAAGGCAGTCTCAGGGTGCCTCTGACCTCCTGCTGTGCTGCTGCTGTTATAGGCATGTGCAAGTGAGATACCTTTAGTTTATGAAAGTTAGTAGTTAACAGCGGCAGGTTAACAGGTTATGGGTGTCATTCTGCAGCAAACTGTTGCCGGGAAGGAAACACACAGCCAGCTACTAATACACCCCCATTATTATACAACGCAACAGCACCAACGCACCCTGAAACTCGACGACTGACACTGACTTTTTATTGGGTCGAGCAAAGCAGGGAAAGCGCAACAATGTGTTGGAAGGGGCTCATCACTCATGAGTTTAAAAGTCGGAATTCTGAGAATTTTTTTTTTATGTGGCCCTAATCCTCTTCTGTACTGTACAGATGAGGCATGGTAATGTCATTTTTTTTAATGCAGACATTTGGTCATAAACCACCATTTGTACCTATTTTGACCTGATGATGGGATTCAAAGTGACTGCAGTTCATATTATATTTATATTTATTGAAAGGATACATGAAAAGTTTGACCTTCTAGTGGGGCCAGAGGAAAAGTCGGGGAATTACTAAAATCTGTAGGATTCCTCGTTTAGGCAACACAAATATCTACACCAAAAAAACCCAACATCTTCACTTGGTTTGTTTAAGATTTTTATTAGTTTGAGTTGGTTAATGATTTCCCCTAAAAGACACAAGCATTCCTTTCCGTCGGAAACTTTTCCGATGGGTTTTAATCATCATAAGCCAGAAAGTGATGTCAGGGTGAAGAGAGGATGGTTGCTGAGATGTGATTTTCTTTGGGACATCCTGCATGAGAATTCATGCCTTCTTTCCAGCCTTCTGTGCAGATTTGGTGACCTTTCCACTGCTGATGTCCTTCTTCACGACGGACTTGATGACACCAACAGCCACGGTGTTCCTCATGTCACGCACAGCAAAACGCCCTGGGAAAGAAAAGACATAAACAGAGGAGTTAAAATTTAATGTAAGGGCACTGCAAAGAGGTTAAAATGTCTTAAAGTGTCAAGTGTTGAAACAGCTAAAGGCTGAAAGCAGTTGAGATGTCAGTTAAAGTTGAAGCACCAAAGATAGTTACATTACATTGGAATTACAGCATGTGTACTACAACAGTACAACAGTGAAAGTACTTGAAAAGTCAAAGTAATGTTTGAAAAGAAGCGTTTTACTCACCCAGTGGAGGATACTCGGAGAAGCTCTCAACACACATGGGTTTTGAGGGTTCCATCTCAACGATGCAGGCGTCTCCGGATTTGACAAACTTGGGGCTGTCTTCAAGCTTCTTACCGGAACGACGGTCGATCTTCTCGATGAGCTCCTTGAACTTGCAGGCAATGTGAGCTGTGTGGCAGTCCAGCACGGGGGAGTATCCTGCACAGATCTGGCCAGGATGGTTCAGGATGATGACCTGCAGAGGGAGAGACGTGGAGGGACTTTAAAAGAGGAGCATCTAAGATACTGGTTCCCTGTAGGGGTTGTCAAAGCTTTACGGGGGGGTTGTGGAGTCTTCTTGATTTTAAAGGGTGTAAGACAACTTCAAAACAAACTATCCATAAATATATCACTTAGTCAGAGGTCAGTTTACTCAGTGATAAGGGTTAAGGGTATTTACACCACCTCCCTGGGTCTGAGTATCCGCTCGCATGGCTTTTCCTATCACTGCTATGCAGATGACACTCAGCTCTATCTGTCATTTCCTCCTGACGACCCCTCGGTCTCTGCATGGTTCTCTGAATGCCTCTCAGATATATCCACATGGATGAAGGCACACCATCTCCAGCTGAACATCTCTTCGTCATCAACGTCATCAACATCAAAATCGACTCCCTATGTCTCGCCCCCACCAGGGTAGCGAGAAACTTAGGGGTCATGATTGATGACCAACTAACCTTCTCTAATCATGTGGCCTCAGTTGCTGCTTTGCACTCCACAACATAATAAAAATCAGGCCTTACCTAACTCAACGTGCTATCCAGCTACTAATACAGGCTGTGGTCATCTCACGACTTGATTACTCTAACGCAATTACAGTACTTATTGCTGCTCTAACATGTCCTTGCACACGTTACGATGATTGTTTCCCTTTTTTGTAAGCCGCTTTGGATAAAAGCGTTTGCTAAATGACTAAATGTAAATGTAGGGGGCAGTCTTAAAGAAGGTTGGAAACCACTAATCTAAGAACATCTAAAGATTGGTTGGTGATGAGACAGACAGAGGGAGGCTGACTGTTGTGTGGTCTAACAGTGAGACTAAACAGTGTTGGCTGGAAAGGTTCAGGATGATCTGAATTTAGAAATGTGATGAGCCCTTTCTTCAAGCCCAAGGTAAAGGTGATGCAGTTCCTGCTGTTAGTCAGTAGAGGTCACCAGATGGTTATGTTTACCTGTATCTGACTCATTGAAATGATCAGTAAGGCAAAGAATCTTGTAAAATGTTGAGTTGAAACCAATTTTTCAGTCTTGTGATTTTGATTTTAAAAAGAGATGTCATCTTTCACTGGGTGACCCCTGACTAAGTGGTATACTTTCTGGATATTTTATATTATATTCAATGCATAACAATAGAAGTACAGAACAAATTATAATCTGTGCAATTAACCCAAACACTGAACGCAGTAACTGCATAAAGTTTGTGTCAAATGAGCAATTAGGATGAGTTTTGAGCAGATTATTTCCTGTGAATATTGTATTAAACCGACATTGTCAGGATCTATTTATACAATTGTCCTTATGTACCATGTGTTTCTTCATTTTTAACAATCGTACATACACCATATCCATCATTGTGTATAGTTTAAAAAAGGTTTTTCTAAGCCCCCTAAAATCAAGAAGGCCTCACGACCGTCCTTGAAGATCCCCTGGTGGGGCTTGGGACCAGCACCGTCAAAACCTGACACATCCAACAGCCACCTCAAACAGCCCTGTATAAACAAAACACCTTGGCAAAAGGTCTGCACTTTCCAAGCGCTCTTCTAGTTTTATTTTCATGTTTGCTCCGACTCACCTGGGCGTTGAAACCTGACAAAAGTCCTCTCTCACATCAAGATCACCATCACATCTTTCACTTTTTAACATTTGGCTGGTGCTCTGATTTTTTTTTTTTTTTCCTGTTTAACCAAAAGATATGGATTGTACTTATTTCTGTAACTAATGACAAACAACATAATAATAATAAAGTTTTTCTATATCTGACTTTGTAAAGTTTCCTTTCCAAACCTGCTTAAACAGCTGAACATAAGAACATGTTCAGGCAGTGTGTTTCAGTCTGTTTGCTTTGTTTCTTCACAGAGGACTCACTCACAGTTTACACTTGTTGTTGCCCTCTTGTGGCAAGTTGCTGAAACACACCCTGAAGTCCACTTGGTGGTTTTGCTGTCTCCTTTTTGAACAATGAAGTGAAGTGCTTATAATAAAACATATTAAGATCAGCTTGTCTGACAGCTATCTCTGCTCAGAGCTGACATTAATATCAAACTTTTCATCCAGTTACTCTGTGAGAATACTGACTGCTCAGTTAATATTCATATAACTGTATAGTCACAGATGAGTGTGTGGACTTAGAAAAAGAGCCAAATGTTTGAGAGTTGTGGATTTTATTGTGGAGTGAAACATCAGGACAAAAAGAAAGAACAATACATTTGATTTGGATTCATTTATGTTTATTAATACACAGTCAAATGTGACAAAAGTTCCTTATTCCTATGGTTTATAATCCCTCACTCACCAAGCAGAAAACAGATACTGTGCAGTGTGACCCAGCCTTACATCTACATTGTATCTGCTCAGGATGAACTAAAGAATGTGTTTGTAAATCAGGTTTCTGGATTCAGTCTGTCAGAGAGCTCAGAGCTGTTGTCAGGAGCTGTAAGGAAAAACACTATTAGTCGACTTGATCTGCCTTTAATATAAACTGCTGTTCCAACCTGTTGCAGAGGCTGGTTGTTCAGTATGTCATAGGTAGGCTTGTTACCCAGTAATGCAACCATCTCAGCTGTCCCTGTCCTGAGAAGCTCCACCCTTTGCCTCCATCACTGGCAGAAACACACACCTGGAAACTATTGGCTCATCAGAAGGTAATATTTATGAGTAGCACTCAGTATCTCGTGCTGTGTCTCAGTTCAGATACTTCTGTAAGTACATCTCTATATAGTACACTGTGTACACTATGTACTTCCTGGTGGAGCACAATAATTTCATCAGAATAGTGTTGTTGTTGTCTCAATTCCAATACAGAATTAGTTCTCCTTTGGATTCTAACCAGTCTCTAAGATCGGTCTCTGCAACAGGTCCAGCATCTGTTTTATCCAGAACCAAGAGGCATGCTTCATCTGTCAGAATCAATGACTTGGCTCTGCAACATTTGTTTTTTATAACATTTACGACCTGCAGCATCCGACCTGAACAAATGTCAGACTAAACTTACTTACTCTTATTTTGCTTTTTATATTCAGCCAGAAGTTATTCTGATCTGTCCGCAATCTATGAACAATACGCAGCAACACATCCTGATACAAGTGCATGCAGATCAGATAAAATGGAATTACGTTATACTCACCACATGGAGGGCACTGGGCTGTAACAAGAAGAGAAGACAAATCATTTCAGCGGTCACAGATGTAAATGAATGAATGAATGAATGAATCTGATGCCTTTTTACTCATTCTCCTACTCATGATGAATAAATCCTTTACCCCTCTACCCTGCTGATTACATTATCATGCTACAATCTTTGATGGTTGCTTCATGATAGGAGGTGATGCTTGTTTTACATTTTGTAAGCACAGTAAAAGAATCTACTTAAAGTAACCATTCAAAACATTAAATGAGAATTTCATTTTGGTCTCTCACTTTTTCTCTTTTTGGAAACGACGAATCCAGCAGCAGCCATGAGGACGACAACCAGAACACCTACTGAAGCAATGACGGGAATGTGTATGTCAGAAGGCTTCTCTGTAAAAGAAGATTACGACCACACAGAAAAAATCAGGTTAGAACAGAAACCTTCTGTACTCACATTCATCTAGTTACATATGATGATGTTGCTTGCATTGGTTTGAAAACACAACAAAAACTAAAACAAGCTAAAACATGGCTGACTGACTAACCCATAACCCTGACTGGACGACAAAAGCCAAAACACTTTTTGCTAAAAGCTCAACTTTGGTGATTAAATGTGCACCTATTGATCAGTTCCTAACCATAATTATAATGCAGACAGTTAAAGGTACGAGCAGGCTAACAAGGAACACAAGGTGTTGGACCCAAATGGAAACACAAGGAGGGAGAGCTGATGCAGTTCAATGATTTAAACCAAAACTCAAAAATCAATCAGAATGAGCACACACATCCGACAAGGAGCAGGGAGAAATTAAAGGTTCATAAGGCAGCAAGGTACAAGGAAACAGGGAGGGAAGAAGACCCGAAATTTCACCAGGAGAACAAACAGTAGGAACAGTTGAAAATGGTTGAATGTGGTGCAAAAACTGACTGACAAACTGGAACACAGTAAAGTTTCAAACATAAAGCAGCTAGCCAGCTAACTAGAAGTTTGAACTAGTTGTTCATGTGCTACCACGTACATAGGATACAAACAGTCTGATCCAGCATTGGTGAGAAAATTTCTGATCCCAGTCTTACCCCAATTGGTCCTGATCTCTGCTTTGTCCAGTCTGGTGACGATGTTGTCCTCTACACCAGAGAGATGAAACACACAGTCGTACCTCCTCCAGTCTTCAGGTGTGACTGATGAAAGTTTCAGGTCAATGCTCATCTGGAAGCTTCCATCATGGTTGGGGAGGATCTCTCCGTGGTCCACGTCCTCATGAAACTCCTCTCCATCTTTCCTCCAGAACATCATGGCTCTGTCAGGGTAGAAACCTGTAGCATGGCAGGTGACTGGAGAGGAGGGAGTCTTCTGGAGGAGCGACACTGAGGGAAGCTCTGCAGACAGAGAAAGATCACAGTGTCAATGTTCAGCATCCAGAAATGTCAGTCTGTACTGATTGTTTAGGACTAACTCAAATCTGACCACTACAAAACAAACAGCCAAAAACAAGTTCATATCAGACTGACTGGAGTGATGATACAATGACACTTCAGGTCATGTGATCCTACCTGTTCTCCGCAGAGAGCTGCTGCCATAGGTCAAATACTTCTTCAGGAACTCAGGACAAATATATGTGAGGTGATTCACATTGTATTCTGTTCTACCTTTGTCAGCATCCCATCTCTGTTTGATGGTGACAGCCTGTTGTTTAGGAGCGATCCATCTTGATGTCTTCAGGTCCAACGATATGAAGTCTTCTCCATTATAACCATATTGATTAAAACCATGAACCTCTCCAGTCTCATCATCCCACTCACAGCCACTTGCCCTCTGTAAAATGTGGACACCTGAGAGAGAGACAGAGACAGAAACACACTGTAAATAAGTTTGATGTACAGATGAACTTTCCAGTGAAAGACAGTAGCTAATGTTCTATGAATTGACAGATGACTTCCAATGTCAGTATTCAAAGTGAGAATGTCTTCTTGCATTCTATTCACATCAGTCTCTTAATCAAAGTCACACCTGTGTGACACCTGCAGTCTCAGCTCTAAATATCTTGCAGATGTCTGTAAAGTGCACATGTGAGCACATGAGTACATGTTCAGAATAGAAGCTAAATCTGTTTGACAAACAACAATAAAAGGATGTGAAACATTTTAGCAGGAAAAAGTCAAACACAACATGAATAAATACTTTACCTCCACTTTGGTTGAAGCGCTGCTTCAAATGATAAATCGAGGTTTTGAAGATGTTTGGCTCGCTCTGAAAACACTCATGAGTGTACCACTCAAAGTGCTGAGGATTGTCTTCAAATAATTTTTTCAGCCAGTCCTGTTTTGTCTCTATCTTCTTTTTGTTGCTGTCACAGATACCTACCAAAATTTCATCCACCATTAGAGCTCCTACAAACTCTGGGATGTTTGTGACTCCAGAAGATCCAGTTATGAAATATTTCAGAGAGTGTTTCACTGCAGGACAAACAAGGTTTATATATTCAGTATAAATACACATCATCATGTATTTCAGTGAGATTCAGTTCAAAGTTCAAAGTGAAACTAAACTAGAGTTTGTTGTTGAGCCATGCACAAGGAAAATACAAAGATCTAAAAGTAAAGATTTAAAATGTGATCTTACCTGATGATGAAACTTGACAGAAGAGAAGCAACAAAAATAATTTTTTCATCTTGTTTTGATGAAGATGTGTCGTGAAAAGACCGAGCTGCTTCATCTGTTCTGTTTCCTGATCAGTGATCATGAAGGGAGGTGTGTCTGTTCTCACTAGAGATGGGAGGATGTTTGTCAAACCTGTTTCTCACCTTTAAAAACCTCTCTGTTACAGTAAGTTGTGTTGGGGCATGTGAAAAATGAAAAGTACTTAATGAGTATCACTGGTGTAGTGTCTGTCCAACCTTCAAACTCAGTCACTTGGTAGGTGAGGCAGTTTGACGTCATTCCATAAATACAAGAATCAAGTTGGCTTTCTTTGGGTGACATTCCCATTTATTGAAAAGTTGCATGAATACTGTTACTTACATTTGTTGACTTCTATGTGTAATTAGAGACACAAAAACAAACACCCCAGTGGTTAAATCAAAATATACACACAAGTGCTCCTTCAACTAGGTAGGTGGGTAGATAGAAGAACATTGTTGTCACAACTGAGTCCTCTCTCACATCAAGATCGCCATCACATATCCCAGTTTTTAACATTTATTTCTGTTTAATCAAAAGATATGTATTGAACTTATTTCTGTAACTAATGACAACCGACATAATAATAATAAAGTTTTTCTATATCTGACTTTGTAAAGTTTCCTTTCCAAACCTGCTTAAACAGCTGAACATAAGAACATGTTCAGGCAGTGTGTTTCAGTCTGTTTGCTTTGTTTCTTCACAGAGGACTCACTCACAGTTTACACTTGTTGTTGCCCTCTTGTGGCAAGTTGCTGAAACACACCCTGAAGTCCACTTGGTGGTTTTGCTGTCTCCTTCTTGAACAATGAAGTGAAGTGCTTATAATAAAACATATTAAGATCAGCTTGTCTGACAGCTATCTCTGCTCAGAGCTGACATTAATATCAAACTTTTCATCCAGTTACTCTGTGAGAATACTGACTGCTCAGTTAATATTCATATAACTGTATCTATAGTCACAGATGAGTGTGTGGACTTAGAAAAAGAGCCAAATGTTTGAGAGTTGTGGATTTTATTGTGGAGTGAAACATCAACACAAAAAGAAAGAACAATACATTTGATTTGGATTCATTTATGTTCATTAATACACAGTCAAATGTGACAAAAGTTGGATGAGCATTCCTATGAAATCATGTTAATTCATGTTCAGTATTTAAGCTGCCTTTAAATCCTTCATTCAGCAAACAAACAGCATCTGCAGTATGACCCAGCCTTATATTTACATCGTATCTGCTCAGGATGAACTACACTGACTGACCCCACTGACTTTATAAGTGACTTCATGTGAATGTCATGACCCGCTCAGTAATCCAACCACCATCACTGTCTGTTTCCACTAGTCTTATCAGTACACACTAGTTAGTGTGGTATGAGGAACTTTTCATGAATTATGTCCCCTGATCTGTCTTACCAAACAAAAGAACATAGTTTAATGATCCATCACAAGAGCTGATTTAAAGAACTGTATGCAGAGTTTACATGTTTACAGTAATTCATGTAGTTATTCTCAGACCATCCAATAAAAATAGAATCAGTACTGATGAAAATATAAACAGACACATTTGAAAATCAGATAAGCACATAAATCATAATAGAAAGCCATCTTTCAGTTTTTCTTTTACTTCTAAAGCTGCATAATGTGACACATGAGGAAACTCACTGAGTGTGTTTGTCACATCATCATGGTGTAGTCATATTATCATGACTGACAGGCTCTGAGCCTTACACAGTTACTGTTGTTACTTCAAATTGTTCAGTTCAGGGAAGTCAAATATTGATTCTTCTTAATCTTTCAATTTTCCTTTCTCACTATATGAGCCATTTCAACACGTTCAAAAATGTTTGGCCAGCAGGTGGCACCAGAGTGCTTTTGTATCAATTTGGCTGTGATCTACAGTATACAGGTAGGGCAGCTACAGCAAGGCACAGGTGTGTTGCCAGAGGAGGAAGGAACTGGAGGAAACTAGTTTTTGACCGCCACGCCACCGGTGTGTTTGTTTGTGTATGGGAAACTAGTTTGTAGAGATAAAGTGTTGCATCAATAATGGATCCTTGCCATTTGATGGAGACCATGAGTTTCACGAAATAAACAAGACAAGTTGGACTGTCACGTGTCTTTTGTTTCTAGAACCTACTCAAGTGGCCACTGTAAAGTTAAGCTAGTGCATCAGTTACTCTTCACCCCTCTGTGCAGCCCACAGCTGCTTAAAGTTTTAGGCTTAGCAGTTACACTCACCTTTCTTCTTTTTGTAAATGATGAATCCAGTGACAGTGATGAGGACGACAGCAAGAACAACCACTGCAGCAGTGACGGGAACGGTCATGTGACTCGGCTTCTCTGTTAAATAAAAAAATCAAACTGGTTCAGATAAAGCAGGTTAGAACAGAAGTACATCCATCTAAGGATTTATTCATACGTAATATTTCTATGACTTTTTTCACAACTGAATTCAAACAAACAACATGCAGTCCCATTCAGCACCCTCTAATCCCAGTCTTACCCCAGTTGGTCCTGATCTCTGCTTTGTCCAGTCTGGTGACGATGTCGTCCTCTACACCAGAGAGATGAAACACACAGTCGTACCTCCTCCAGTCTTCAGGTGTGACTGATGAAAGGTTCAGGTCAACGCTCATCTGGAAGCTTCCATCATGGTTGGGGAGGATCTCTCCGTGGTCCTCGTGTAACTCCTCTCCATCTTTCCTCCAGAACATCATGGCTCTGTCTGGGTAGAGACGCTGATTACATAGTGCTGAATAAAACCATTGTAATCAGAGTAAACTGCTCTTGCAGACTTGTAAGTGGTCATCTCAGCAGAGGTATCTTCAGTCTGAAGCTTCGGCAGGAGTAAAGCTGAGTCAGTCTGACTCTTTCCAGGAAGCTGCTTAAGACCCCTCATGGAAACGATGAACCTGACAGACAAGATGCAGGGACGAAGATGTTTGCATTTAAAGGTACAGTGTGTAGAATTTAGTTGCATTTAGTGGTCCAGTCACTGCATTGCAATCTCCTCACATCACCCTCACCTTCCTAATGTAAAGGAGAAACAACACTTTAAGGACCCTGTTTAGAGTCAGTATTTAGTTTGTCTGTTCTGGACTACTGTATAAATATGGTGTTTCAAGATGGCGGCCTCCATGAAAGGGGACCCTCTCCCACTGTAGATATAAAAGGATCATTTTTAAGCAACAAACATAAAAAGATTCTTATTTTCAGGTGATTATACATGCATGAAAACATAGTTATGAATATTATATTCCATGTTTTCCTTATTCTGAAAATATAGGCCCCAAATCTTACACACTGTACCTTTAATTTTTACAACCAGTGCTACTGATATCAATTCAAACACGACTACTGCAACAAAATTACCAACTGCCCGAGAAGGAGGCTGCTTTCCCAGGGGAAGTCAGAAAGCTAAAAAGATTCCAAAAACTGTTCTTCATCCATTTATTCTCATTAAAGTGTCACACCTTACTTTTCATGTTTTTTACAAAAAGGCAACATGGAGTTCAGACCTATTTGCAGGAGTGTGAGCCTCTCAAGCCTGTCTGCAGTCACTGGGTACAAATAAATACAATAATTTAGAAATCAATTATTAAAGAGGCTAGAAATCTGGCCATGCTATCACCTCTGTAGTGAGCTAAAAGCTAACATCAGCATGCAAACATTAGTTCAGCATGTTAGCTAACATTTTTTGCAGATTCAGCAGGGGTAGTATTTTATGAAGCATCATTGTATCAACATCTGCACTGTGTGAAGTCAGCGACTCAAATCGAACAAAGAAAGCTATAATTCAACATCATGGCAACAATATTTATATTCAGTGACACTCTGGAGAGCTACATGCAATAATAAATGCTAAATAAAATAAATAATAAAAGTCAAAGCAAAGTAAATGAGGTAGCGTATGTCTGTACAAAGGCGTTCAGGTAGGTAGGTGCAGTACCAGAGACAACTTTGTAGGCGAGCATTAGCGATTTGAATTTAATGCGGGCTGCAACAGGTAGCCGGTGGAGATCGATGAGCAGCGGGGTGACATGTGCTCTGGACCATCTAACGTCAGCTTAGCATGTTAGCTAACATTTTTTGCAGACTCATGCTGCTCAGCACTGTTCAAATCATCAGGGGTAGTCAATTATGATTTCAGGAGGTTCGGATAGAGAGAATTTCCAAACACAGAAAGCTAAAATTCAAGTTATAGTTATAGTTAGTTAGAAGATATGCGGTGCTAATGTTAGTTAAGCTAATATGCTAACATTAGCTTAGCATGTTAGCATACTTTTGCTGATTAATTATTAAACCATTAAAGAATAATGAAACAATTTTAAATCTATAAACCACAATGGAAACCATGAGAAACCATTAGTCTATTAGAAAGTAAACCAAACCATTAGTTACTGGCTGAAGTGGACTGTGGACAGAGGTGGACGATGCGTGTCTGCTCTGTCTCACTCACGTGTTGTAAAATGAAGAGGTATCGTGAGGCATTGTTTTATGCTCCACCTGGATTACCTGGTTCTGGTTGACGTGTCAAGTTTTGATAGGCGTTTGCTGATTCTGATTTGCATCCTGCACACAGCTACTTCACTGTAAACCCAAATGTTTAGAAGTTATACTAACTTGAACATGTCGAGTGCCGGTAACTTTTTTCTTGTTTTGAGTTTACTAAACTGATATTTTTTGATTAATATGAACTTTTCCATAGATTATGTAATAACTACTTAAAATGATAAAATTTATTTAAATCAGAACTTTTTGTCTGATTCAGGGAAATTCAGCAGCCTCACAGTCATGGTTATTTTTGGTCCTCAGATGTCAGTTTGAGCCTGAAAAGGACATCAGACTCAAACTAACAAGTTTTATTCAGGGTAGAATATTTATAAGTGATATTCTTGCTCTCACCGTCTCATCTGTTCTATCATATAAATATATTTATAAATAAACATATTTTAATTGTAGGTGTACTTAATCACGGAATGAAAATGCTCCATCCAGGGAGTCTTCCAGTGAGGTTCACAAAATTGTCTGACTGAGTGACTTCATCTGGTACACGCCCATCTCTAGTCAGAACAGACACACCTCCCTTCATGATCACTGATCAGGAAACAGAACAGAGGAAGCAGCTCGGTCTTTTCACGACACGTCTTCATCAAAACAAGATGAAAAAATTATTTTTGTTGCTTCTCTTCTGTCAAGTTTCATCATCAGGTAAGATCACATTTTAAATCTTTACTTTTAGATCTTTGCATTTTCCTTGTGCATGGCTCAACAACAAACTCTAGTTTCACTTTGAACTTTGAACTGAATCTCACTGAAATACATGATGGTGTGTATTTATACTGAATATATAAACCTTGTTTGTCCTGCAGTGAAACACTCTCTGAAATATTTCATAACTGGATCTTCTGGAGTCACAAACTTCCCAGAGTTTGTGGCAACTGCAGTCTATAATGACATTCTGACAGGTTACTCTGACAGCAACACAAAGAAGATAGAGACAAAACAGGACTGGATAAAAAAATTAGCAGAAGACAATCCTCAGCACTTTGAGTGGTACAATCATGAGTGTTTTCAGAGAGGGCCAAACTACTTCAAGTCCACAATAAATACTTTGAAGCAGCGCTTCAACCAAAGTGGAGGTAAAGTATTTCTTCATGTTGTGTTTGACTTTTTCCTGCTAAAATGTTTCACATCCTTTTATTGTTGTTTGTCAAACAGATTTAGCTTCTATTCTGAACATGTACTCATGTGCTCACATGTGCACTTTACAGACATCTGCAAGATATTTAGAGCTGAGACTGCAGGTGTCACACAGGTGTGACTTTGATTAAGAGACTGATGTGAATAGAATGCAAGAAGACATTCTCACTTTGAATACTGACATTGGAAGTCATCTGTCAATTCATAGAACATTAGCTACTGTCTTTCACTGGAAAGTTCATCTGTACATCAAACTTATTTACAGTGTGTTTCTGTCTCTGTCTCTCTCTCAGGTGTCCACATTTTACAGAGGGTGAATGGCTGTGAGTGGGATGATGAGACTGGAGAGGTTCATGGTTTTAATCAATATGGTTATAATGGAGAAGACTTCATATCATTTGACCTGAAGACATCAACATGGATCGCTCCTAAACAACAGGCAGTCACCACCAAACAGAGATGGGATGCTGACAAAGCTAGAATAGACTTCAATGTGAATTTCCTCACACAAATTTGTCCTGAGTTCCTGAAGATGTATTTGGCCTATGGCAAGAGCTCTCTGCAGAGAACAGGTAGGATCACATGACCTGAAGTGTCATTGTATCATCACTCCAGTCAGTCTGATATGAACTTTGTTTTGTAGTGGTCAGATTTGAGTTAGTCCTAAACAATCAGTACAGACTGACATTTCTGGATGCTGAACATTGACACTGTGATCTTTCTCTGTCTGCAGAGCTTCCCTCAGTGTCTCTCCTCCAGAAGACTCCCTCCTCTCCAGTCACCTGCCATGCTACAGGTTTCTACCCTGACAGAGCCATGATGTTCTGGAGGAAAGATGGAGAGGAGTTTCATGAGGACGTGGACCACGGAGAGATCCTCCCCAACCATGATGGAAGCTTCCAGATGAGCGTTGACCTGAACCTTTCATCAGTCACACCTGAAGACTGGAGGAGGTACGACTGTATGTTTAATCTCTCTGGTGTAGAGGACAACATCGTCACCAGACTGGACAAAGCAGAGATCAGGACCAACTGGGGTAAGACTGGGATTAGAGGGTGCTGAATGGGACTGCATGTTGTTTGTTTGAATTCAGTTGTGAAAAAAGTCATAGAAATATTACGTATGAATAAATCCTTAGATGGATGTACTTCTGTTCTAACCTGCTTTATCTGAACCAGTTTGATTTTTTTTATTTAACAGAGAAGCCGAGTCACATGACCGTCCCCGTCACTGCTGCAGTGGTTGTTGTTGCTGTCGTCCTCATCGCTGTCACTGGATTCATCATTTACAAAAAGAAGAAAGGTGAGTGTAACTGCTAAGCCTAAAACTTTAAGCAGCTGTGGGCTGCACAGAGGGGCGAAGTAGTGGAAATGGAAAGTAGGTCTACTTTGATTTTAGTCTTTGAGTTGATGTTTTTATCCAGGTAGAAAAATTCAAACAAGCATCAGTTCCCTGAACTGAACAGTTTGAAGTAACAACAGTAACTGTGTAAGGCTCAGAGCCTGTCAGTCATGATAATATGACTATACCATGATGATGTGGGAGAGAAGTGATGAGAAAAGAAAGAAAGTAAGGACTAAACAGAAGGAACAGAAGTTTGAGTGAGTAGAAGAGAGGATCATATTTACTGACAACTGGAACTGAAATGATTTCTCTTTTGATTTCAGCCTCACGTCCTCCATCTTGTAAGTAAAACTTTGATTTGATTTCAACTGATCTGACTCACACTTTATGCTGCAGATTAAAAAGTGTTTCACATTATTGTGCAGATGAACTTTTTAAAGACTGTTTCCTGTATTTAATGTTTCTAAAAGTTCAGTGCAGGATGAGTGAACTTTACACAGTTTAACAGTTTGTTTCTGATCTTACAGCTCCTGACAGCTCTGAGAATCTGAATCCAGAGAACTAAGAAGGCGGCTTCTTGCAATGATGTAGCTATGAATTATGTGATAAATATGTAAGTGTTAAATTTAAGAGTTTATTTCACATTAAAAAAGTATAATTAATGTTTGAAATTTGTGTTTTTATATTTTAATAAAGTGTATTTTTATATATAGGTTTAGAATAACTACATGAATCAATGTAAACATGTAGACTCTGCATACAGTTCTTTAAATCAGCAGATGCTGTTTGTTTGGTGAATGAAGGATTTAAAGGCAGCTTAAATATTGAACATGAATTAACATGATTTCATAGGAATGCTCATCCAACTTTTGCCACATTTGACTGTGTATTAATGAACATAAATGAATCCAAATCAAATGTATTGTTGTTTCTTTTTGTGCTGATGTTTCACTCCACAATAAAATCCACAACTCTCAAACATTTGGCTCTTTTTCTAAGTCCACACACTCATCTGTGACTATAGTTACAGTTATATGAATATTAACTGAGCAGTCAGTATTCTCACTTGAATAAATGTGTTGTTATACTTAATTATTCAGTTTCATAAATTTATTTTATTGATGAGGTGAACCAGTGTTTTGAGTTGTATAAACTGAAAATATTTAGGTAGGCTTAATTAGTAATTAATTACATTTATTTGTAAACAAAAATACATGTCACAGTTACTCAAAATATTTAAGCTCTGCTTACCTCCGACTTTTGAGTTTATTAACTCAAAAAAATTGTGGCAAACAATTGCCTCACTTTTTTTGAGTACTGCTTATTTATTCGGGTTTACAGTGTAGTTATATCAGTCTGATCGTGTTTGTTCAACACACCTTAAAAACTTGTCTGTGTCACATTTGGTAGCACAAATATCTCTTGTGAAGCTACATGCATTCATACCCCTATATCATCTTCAAATCTACAGAAACTATGAGAGAGAAAAAATGTGTTTCGACTTTAAACGACATTCTTCTGGAGGAGTGGAGAAGTCATAATGAAACACCAGAGAAACATCTTCATTTGGCAATGTTTAAGATTTTTATTGTTTTGGTTTCAACAGACAGTGGTCCACCTAAACTGGAGAGTGTTGTGCAGGTACTGCAAACACCATGTCTGAGGCGCTCTACTAGAGAGAGGCGTCCTCCAGACTACGATAGACCCTAAATGCATGGCTGACAGACTGTGAAATGTATTGGTTAATTAATTCCAGTTGCTAAAGTACTAAATGGGAATTAAAGGCTAAGTTAGTGAAGAAAAAAATTTTATTATGATTTTGAGGAACTAAAATTTAAGTTAAGGTTGACACCGAAAACTGGCTTTTAATCCAGAAGATTGCAGCCAAGTCAGCCATTAACTTGTTATTATGATTATTATTATTATGAGTGTACTTTTTATTTATAATTCTGAGTTGAATGTCAAATTTACTTTTACTTTTCTTATTTATTTTTCCTTATTTATTATTGCATGTAGCTCTCCAGAGTCCAGAGTTGCACTGAAAATAAATATTGTTGACATGACGTTGAATTATTGCTTTCTTTGTTTGATTGTAGTCGTTGACTTCAAACAGTGTAGATGTTGATACAATGACAATGCTGCTTCAATATATATAAAATAATTGTAATATATAACTCAATTATATATATTATTATATTATCTCTATCCAGACCTCTTGAAATCATAATTGACTACCAGTGGGCTAAACTCTCCAAGTCGGCCTTAACCATCTTCAGGTGGTCAACGTAAATGAGGAGACGGTCATCAGTAAGAACCTCAGACACCTGTAATGAGTACCAGCAAATCTGAAGTGGTTATTTTATTGCTAAACAGTGTATTAATAAATGTTTATTTGTATTTAAAATGCAGAGCATATAGGCCTAGGGATATAAAATAAAAATATATCTAAAATAATAATGACATTACTCTGCTCTTGCTGCTGCCAATAATAATAATAATAATGTATAAAATATATTAATCCTAATAATCACCTTTGTCAGCTGAATGAATGAATGACACTGTAAGAAAGGAGCATTGTGTCTTTATTTGTTTTGTAAAACAAGAAGACAACATCGCTCAAAATGTTACATCGCCTTTTCAAATGATGAAAATAAAAAAAAGGCAGCAACAGCAAAAGCAATAGGAGCAGGAGTAGGAGAATGAGTAACAAAATCAAAAGCATCAACATCTGCATCAGAAGCAGAAGCAGTAATCATATCAGGAATAGTATCTTTCTACGATCCATTACGCTGATTACATAGTGCTGAATAAAACCATTGTAATCAGAGTAAACTGCTCTTGCAGACTTGTAAGTGGTCATCTCAGTGGAGGTATCTTCAGTCTGAGGCTTCGGCAGGAGTAAAGCTGAATCAGACTCTTTCCAGGAAGCTGCTTAAGACCCCTCATGGAAACGATGAACCTGACAGACAAGATGCAGGGACGAAGATGTCAATTTTGTATTTAATTTTTACAACCAGTGCTACTGATATCAATTCAAACACGACTACTGCAACAAAATTACCATCTGCCCGAGAAGGAGGCTGCTTTCCCAGGGGAAGTCAGAAAGCTAAAAAGATTCCAAAAACTGTTCTTCATCCATTTATTCTCATTAAAGTGTCACACCTTACTTTTCATGTTTTTTACAAAAAGGCAACATGGAGTTCAGACCTATTTGCAGGAGTGTGAGCCTCTCAAGCCTGTCTGCAGTCACTGGGTACAAATAAATACAATAATTTAGAAATCATAAACAATTATTAAAGAGGCTAGAAATCTGGCCATGCTATCACCTCTGTAGTGAGCTAAAAGCTAACATCAGCATGCAAACATTAGTTTAGCATGTTAGCTAACATTTTTTTGCAGATTCAGCAGGGGTAGTATTTTATGAAGCATCATTGTATCAACATCTGCACTGTGTGAAGTCAGCGACTCAAATCAAGCAAAGAAAGCTATAATTCAACATCATGGCAACAATATTTATATGCAGTGACACTCTGGAGAGCTACATGCAATAATAAATGATAAATAATATAAATAATAAAGGTCAAAGCAAAGTAAATGAGGTAGCGTATGTCTGTACAAAGGCGTTCAGGTAGGTAGGTGCAGTATCAGAGACAACTTTGTAGGCGAGCATTAGCGATTTGAATTTAATGCGGGCTGCAACAGGTAGCCGGTGGAGATCGATGAGCAGCGGGGGTGACATGTGCTCTGGACCATCTAACGTCAGCTTAGCATGTTAGCTAACATTTTTTGCAGACTCATGCTGCTCAGCACTGTTCAAATCATCAGGGGTAGTCAATTATGATTTCAGGAGGTTCGGATAGAGAGAATTTCCAAACACAGAAAGCTAAAATTCAAGTTATAGTTATAGTTAGTTAGAAGATATGCAGTGCTAATGTTAGTTAAGCTAATATGCTAACATTAGCTTAGCATGTTAGCATACTTTTGCTGATTAATTATTAAACCATTAAAGAATAATGAAACAATTTTAAATCTATAAACCACAATGGAAACCATGAGAAACCATTAGTCTGTTAGAAAGTAAACCAAACCATTAGTTACTGGCTGAAGTGGACTGTGGACAGAGGTGGACGATGCGTGTCTGCTCTGTCTCACTCACGTGTTGTAAAATGAAGACGTATCATGAGGCATTGTTTTATGCTCCACCTGGATTACCTGGTTCTGGTTGACGTGTCAAGTTTTGATAGGCGTTTGCTGATTCTGATTTGCATCCTGCACACAGCTACTTCACTGTAAACCGACATGTTCAAGTTATACTAACTTGAACATGTCGAGTGCCGGTAACTTTTTTCTTGTTTTGAGTTTACTAAACTGATATTTTTTTATTAATATGAACTTTTCCATAGATTATGTAATAACTACTTAAAATGATAAAAATTTATTTAAATCAGAACTTTTTGTCTGATTCAGGGAAATTCAGCAGCCTCACAGTCATGGTTATTTTTGGTCCTCAGACGTCAGTTTGAGCCTGAAAAGGACATCAGACTCAAACTAACAAGTTTTATTCAGGGTAGAATATTTATAAGTGATATTCTTGCTCTCACCGTCTCATCTGTTCTATCAGTTATAAATAAACATTTTAATTGTAGGTGTACTTAATCACGTAACGAAAATGCTCCATCCAGTAAGTCTTCCAGTGAGGTTCACAAAATTGTCTGACTGAGTGACTTCATCTGGTACACGCCCATCTCTAGTCAGAACAGACACACCTTCCTTCATGATCACTGATCAGTACCTGCGGTAAAGTTGGAAACATATTGGCAGATTCGATGTATAACTCTCAAGTGAAACGTTGTTAAAACACAAAACACGCATATTTTCAACCGTAGTTTCATCAAAACGAGCCATCCTCGGAGTGTGTGCGTCTATTGAGCAGTGAGTGATGTTTACAACTGTGTTATTCTTGTTTATGTTCATGTTGAATTCTATATGATTCTGCTTGACAACTTAAAAGTAGATTGATATTGGGTTAACAATATAACATGCACAGGTGTATTAGCTGCTCACTGATGTTTATGCTAATTAGCAATAGCTTGTGAGATTCAGGCCATGTGCTGATTTCTGTTGGTCTGTCAACTGTGGTAAAGTTGGAAAGATATTGGCAGATTTGAACTTCTGGGATCAATAACTCTCAAGTGAAACGTTGTTAAAACACAAAACACGCATATTTTCAACCGTAGTAAGACAGACAATGAGCTACAACCTAACTTTCATCAAAACGAGACATCCTCGGGGCCACACCAACAACATTAGTGTTTACGTGCAGCCGGCTGTGAGAGCAGCGCGCAGGGACCGTCTACAAAGTGCAACACCGAAAAGAGCCATTACAAAAAATATTCAATAACTTCACTATAATACAGTGTAGTGTCACCAAACTCACTACACACTTCATTGATACCCTACAGATTACACTTTGGTTTGAAAGAAAGGCATTTTTCATAATTTCTGGGAATTTTTAATCGGGATATTAATCAATAACTTCACTATGATACAGTGTAGTGTCACTAAACTCACTACTGCGCGCTGCTCTCACAGCCGGCTGCACGTAAACACTAATGTTGTTGGTGTGGCCCCGAGGATGTCTCGTTTTGATGAAAGTTAGGTTGTAGCTCGTTGTCTATCTTACTACGGTTGAAAATATGCGTGTTTTGTGTTTAAACAACGTTTCACTTGAGAGTTATTGATCCCAGAAGTTCGAATCTGCCAATATCTTTTCAACTTTACCGCAGTAGCGCGCAGGGACCGTCTACAAAGTGCAACACCGAAAAGAGCCATTACAAAAAAAATTCAATAACTTCACTATGATACAGCGTAGTGTCACCAAACTCACTACACGCTTCATTGACCTCCTACAGATTACACTACAACACTTGGTTTGAAAAAAGCTATGTTTTTCACAGTTTGGGGGAATTTTTATTAGGAATTATATTCAATAACTATTACAGTGTAGTATCATAAACCTCAGGTCAACCACTCCTGTTACCTCCTGGGTACTACAACAATTAGTTTGTGAGAGATGGCTTTAGTATAATTTGGGGTATTTCAATTTTGTTACATGTGAGAATGGTGTGGTTGCCTAATTGCCACTACCATGAACCAGTCACATAAAGGATGGATAGGGTGACTAAGTCACTGGCCAATCAAGAGCAACTTTCAATTAAGCTCTACCTGCAGTGATATTTCAGTCTGCAAAACCTCTATCATGGAAAAAGGAAGGGCCTATGCATATGGATCCCCTTGAAAATGTGCCTCCAGTCCTGCTCCATGGTTATATGTAAGTAATCTTTTTATTGTAGTTATTAATATATATTTGTGCTATGCTTGTATACTTGTTCAGACTCTTAAATTTCTGCTAGATTTTGTGCATATTCTACTAACTGAAATTTTGCTGGATATCAGATCCAAACTAATGTATATTTTCTGAATCTGAATAAACAGCATGAAAAGACAAAGACACATGATGTCCCTAACCTATCATTAACCATATTGTGAAATAATTATTAAGGATGAATTAAAGACATTTTTATGTGGAAAACTAAATTTGTGTTGTTGTTTTTTTTAGTTCTTAGTTATGTATAGATATGTTCATGTACTGCTTGTGTCAAGGGACAACCATGGCTTTACTGTAGATTTTAGTTTTCTCAAGACTTTATTACACAAACTCACTTTATTTTTCCCTTTCCCTAGGTTAGAGGCAATTTAAAGACAATGGGTAGAGTTAAAAAAGGAAGCAGAGCTCAGAGGAAAGACTTGTGGGCAATGGCAGGTGGAATGGAAGCTATTGTCAGATCAATGAAGAGTGTTAATATTACAAACAGAGAAACAGAGTATTCCTCAGAAATCTGGTCTGAACTATCTGTAACCCTTTTTGGTCAAGATTAGAAGAAAAACTGTCATTGGCTGTGGGTTATATGGACCAAAAATAGAAAAGGCGTGAGGGACCTGACTATTAAACAACAGGATAAGACAAAAAAGACAGAGGAAGTCAGCCATGCTAGAGACCTAGTATCAGATGAGGACACAGAAGAGAATGAGGAAGAAGACAAACAACAGGAGATGCCATTACAGACAGGAGCTCAACTACAAGAAGTGACTGATGAAGACTCACATGAAGATGAGGAAGAAGACAAACAACAGGAGATGCCATTACAGACAGGAGCCCGACATGACAGCGGCAACGACACCAAACAAAGATACCCCTTGGTATTGTGTACTGTGCAACAACCCTAAATAAAGAGGCTGTAGGTGAGTTTGGTGAGGTCCTACCTGAGATAGGAGACTTTCTATGTAAAAATAGGACTGTGGATTTCTATTATTATGTGTGTGTCTATTCTAGGAGCGCTCATTTTGCCGTAGTTATTTTTCATATAATTGTATTGTATCACAGATAATCAAAATGTTGTTTTTCAGTCTCAGGTCTCAGTTCATGTCTTATGGCCACTGAGTGACTGAATTTGTTTTGTTTTTTTTGCCATGTGTGTGTGTATATATACTGTACATGTATATTTTACATATAATACGTGAGTTACTTGAAGATGAAAAGAGTGAACTAGTTTTGATGGCTATTATCTTTATGTATGTGTGACTATATTTCTATTCAAGGCAAAGACAATACAAAATGTCATAGCTACGCCGGTTAAAACCAAATCACCTGGTACTTCACACCAATGTAACTTGTAATCCTCCCACAAATAGAATTGGACGACACCTGTCAAAAGTGATTGCATATATTTCACTCACTGGTAATAAAAACAAATGAAGGTTTACAAATAATTTCCTTGAAATTATTTTTCATTTAAGACTGTAAGGCATGAGTAAACTGTTCAGAGTGAATCACACTTCAACTCCTGACCACGGGAAGGCCTCCTAAACCAAACTTTCATCCTTCTCAGGAGACGCAGTTTAGTAAATATAAGATGGATTGTGTGTTTGAATCTGTATGTCAGTTTAACCAGTGTTCTGGTTTGCTGAAAGCAAATGGGGCAGCTTCTTATATGGTTTTGTTAAAATAAATCAAGGTAAAACTGTTTTAAAAACTAGGTTTTGACTGACCACCAGGTGGTCCAGGTGGTGTTTGAGGAGAATTTGGGACCACTACACTTTATCTTACAATTAATACAATTAAAAAGGAAGACATTTTTCGTACTAATTGTTGTAGTGTAATCTGTAGCAGACCAATGAAGTGTGTAGTGAGTTTGGTGACACTACACTGTATCATAGTGAAGTTATTGATTAATATTCCTAATAAAAATTCCCAGAAATTATGAAAAGTCTTTATTTGTCCAAATAAGTGTTGTAGTGTAATCTGTAGGAGGTCAATGAAGTGTGTAGTGAGTTTGGTGACACTACACTGTATTATAGTGTTTTATGTTATTGAATATTTTTTGTAATGGCTCTTTTCGGTGTTGCCCTTTGTAGACGGTCCCTGCGCGCTGCTCTCACAGCCGGCTGCACGTAAACACTAATGTTGTTGGTGTGGCTCCGAGGATGTCTCGTTTTGATGAAAGTTAGGTTGTAGCTCGTTGTCTGTCTTACTACGGTTGAAAATATGCGTGTTTTGTGTTTTAACAACGTTTCACTTGAGAGTTATTGATCCCAGAAGTTCGAATCTGCCAATATCTTTCCAACTTTACCGCAGTTTGGTTTACTTTCTAATAGACTAATGGTTTCTCATGGTTTCCATTGTGGTTTATAGATTTAAAATTGTTTCATTATTCTGTAATGCTTTAATAATTAATCAGCAAAAGTATGCTAACATGCTAAGCTAATGTTAGCATATTAGCTTAACTAACATTAGCACCGCATATCTTTTAACTAACTATAACTATAACTTGAATTTTAGCTTTCTGTGTTTGGAAATGCTCTCTATCCGAACCTCCTGAAATCATAATTGACTACCCCTGATGATTTGAACAGTGCTGCGCAGCATGAGTCTGCAAAAAATGTTAGCTAACATGCTAAGCTGACGTTAGATGGTCCAGAGCACATGTCACCCCGCTGCTCATCGATCTCCACTGGCTACCTGTTGCAGCCCGCATTAAATTCAAATCGCTAATGCTCGCCTACAAAGTTGTCTCTGGTACTGCACCTACCTACCTGAACGCCTTTGTACAGACATACGCTACCTCATGTACTTTGCTTTGACTTTTATTATTTATATTATTTATCATTTATTATTGCATGTAGCTCTCCAGAGTGTCACTGCATATAAATATTGTTGCCATGATGTTGAATTATAGCTTTCTTTGCTTGATTTGAGTCGCTGACTTCACACAGTGCAGATGTTGATACAATGATGCTTCATAAAATACTACCCCTGCTGAATCTGCAAAAAATGTTAGCTAACATGCTAAACTAATGTTTGCATGCTGATGTTAGCTTTTAGCTCACCACAGAGGTGATAGCATGGCCAGATTTCTAGCCTCTTTAATAATTGATTTCTAAATTATTATTAATTTGTACCCAGTGACTGCAGACAGGCTTGAGAGGCTCACACTCCTGCAAATAGGACTGAACTCCATGTTGCCTTTTTGTAAAAAACATGAAAAGTAAGGTGTGACACTTTAATGAGAATAAATGGATGAAGAACAGTTTTTGGAATCTTTTTAGCTTTCTGACTTCCCCTGGGAAAGCAGCCTCCTTCTCGGGCAGTTGGTAATTTTGTTGCAGTAGTCGTGTTTGAATTGATATCAGTAGCACTGGTTGTAAAAATTAAATACAAAATTGACATCTTCGTCCCTGCATCTTGTCTGTCAGGTTCATCATTTCCATGAGGGGTCTTAAGCAGCTTCCTGGAAAGAGTCTGATTCAGCTTTACTCCTGCCGAAGCCTCAGACTGAAGATACCTCCACTGAGATGACCACTTACAAGTCTGCAAGAGCAGTTTACTCTGATTACAATGGTTTTATTCAGCACTATGTAATCAGCGTAATGGATCGTAGAAAGATACTATTCCTGATACGTTTACTGCTTCTGCTTCTGATGCAGATGTTGATGCTTTTGATTTTGTTACTCATTCTCCTACTCCTGCTCCTATTGCTTTTGCTGTTGCTGCCTTTTTTTCTTTTCATCATTTGAAAAGGCGATGTAACATTTTGAGCGATGTTGTCTTCTTGTTTTACAAAACAAATAAAGACACAACGCTTCCTTTCTTGCAGCGTCATTCATTCATTCAGCTGGAGATGTTGATTTAGTTTTTATTAAATTTTTATGATCAACTCCGCTCATGTTTAATTTATCTTTAAATGTCGGGGACAGTCACAGTCTCTATACTAGAGGCAGCTGCTTTAATGGAATGGTTAGATTAGGCAGGGGTCCAGACAATATTACAGAATCTGACATTCTCAGGTATAAGAGATTGAACTTGTTAAGTCACTATAAGATGTTCTCTTAAATGGCAAACTAAGGTCAAGAGACACTTCTACTGTGTGTTCAGTGCTTGTTAAAAATGTTGCCTAACATGCTAAACTAAAGTTAGCATGCTGATCATACAGTACAGAGTACAGAGGTGATAGCATGGCCTCTCTAATAATAATTGTCTTTTATAACCTTATTATGTATTTAATTAGTTCTTAGGTGGCAAAAAATCAACAAGATTACATGAAGAAATCAGATTAATTTACTATTTAAGGGTTTGAGTGTTTGATTAGCCTTCATAAAAACATAATTTACATGTTTGTGAACTTGTTTAGTTCTTTTAAATGGAATCCTAACAAGAGATAAAGAGCTAAACGCCTACGTAACCCAGTTTTGAACAATTAAAAGGTGTGTCTTGATAGAAACTAAATTTGTATGTACGGTAAATAGTTAGGCAGATAGTAAAAAAGTAGTGCCAAGATTGTGAAACTGGCAACAGAGAAGGGGGAGGAGATGTGGGAGGATGAGGTGGAGAATTGAAACTGAAAGTACAGACAAACACACAATAGCCACAGTCTCCATTTACAACAGCAAGAAGGGCGAACAAACACGAACACAGGTGAGTAAACGAGCAACTCTGTTAATGTTCACATTTATGAGCCATGAAATGTTCATGCACATGAAAAAATGACTTGAAACATTACTCAAGAAGCTGCTAATTTTCTGTCAGTCGACTAATTCATTAATCTTCTAATTGTTTCAGTTGACAGATTAGTTTTGAAGCTCTTCATGTGTAAATCTGTCAAATAAGTTTAGTGGAGTGGAAGTATATTTCCTTCTCTTGAGAGTAAAGTACAAGTATCTCAAATTTGTTCTCACCTTCTAACAGTACTGTCGTACATACAGTAGTAATTCAAGCCTGAGACGACTGAGTAATGGAGAGAGAGGACCAAAGTGTGAACCCCAGAGAGGACGGGCTATCTGACCAGACACAGCGTAAAGACGACAGCAAAGGAAAGCCGAGTACCCCTCGCCTCACACCAGCACGACAGAAGCAAAGAGTTCAGCAACAACAAGCTGCAGGTATGATTGGTTTAACACAAAGGGTGTAAAAATGTACTGCAGACCACAAAAAAACAAAAGAGAGAAAGCTTTGACTATTTGAGCATCGTGGTTAACAAGCGGCCAGAGCCACAGATTTTGAGCTTCAAAATGATGATACTAGTCATTATCCAGGATCACCAGTGTTAGTTTGAGTTAACTTTCAGGACAACAGCTGCTGAGATGGAGGTTGGCTGTTAAAACAGCTTCCACAAACTTCCCGGACAAACTCTGAAACTATGAACTTTATTAAAACAATGTGTTGGTGCTCCCCACCCGGCCAAGCACATGGCCTAATCTCTTGCTTATGTGTTGACTTTAAAATGCTCTTGATGCTTTTTGACACCTGGAGGACTTGTTGATGTCCACTTTGCAGTGGAGGTATCCAGAGCTGAGGAGGAGCCGGTCTCCATCTCCCCAGAGCTGTCCAACTGGATCAAACTCAATGCTAAGGACCTCAAGATCCGTCAGACAGATCGCTGCTGGGCCGCTGAGGTGGTCAACGATTTCCGCGATAACTTACTGAAATTTCTGCGGAGCAACAACGATCAGCCTTTCTTTCAGTCGGCTGAGTTCCTCACCACCGGCAGCTACTTTGAGAAAGTTAAGGTAAGGTCAAGACGAGAACACATCGCATATTATATCATATATTGAGACCTAGAGAGGACAAATCACCTGCTGAGGTATGAGTTCATAGCTTCAAGCCAGGTCCAAGTCCACAGCGACCATTAAGCAACAAATTAAGTACAACTCAACATAAGCAAACTGTTCTGGGTTATGTCAGCAATCAGTATCAAACAGTTGATGCTAACTTAAACTAGAAATTTTCAGAGACTCAGAGACTTCAATAAAGTTAGTCAAAGGCAGGCTGGAGGTTGCCAAGCAACCAGGGTCAGCTGCAGGTCAGAGCAATTAACTGCAGCTGTGCTCTGTCTGTGTGTGAGTGACTGCTGAGAGACACAGAAAATCTCTAAATGAACCCCCTCCAACTAGTGGACACTGATGCCAAACGGTAGGTCGTATCAAAAAGTCGAAATGACCGTGAGCATCCTCATCTTGTCGACCATGTGAATGCTGAATTTCAGTGGCTAAAGTTAAAAAATGTGACCTGGGGAGATAGAGAAAGAACAGGTGCCCCGTGCTCCTTTGGGAAATTTCTCCCTCTCCAGTTTACATGGGAGTAGATGGGGCTGTCGGTGGGTGATCCTGGCGCATCAGTGCGTCTCCCGCCAGAACTATAAGTCTGACAGCTTCAGCAGTGATATCGCTGCGTAGCCCACGGATTTTCCTACGTTTCTATGTATAAATTATTTCTGTAGAGTGACATTTGTGGTCACGAGAGCCGTTTGCAAATGTATTTTTTGACAAATGTTTCTCTCCCTCTCCACTCTAGCGATGATGTCACCCACTCTAGCTCTCAAACATTCTACCAATACACACCCATTGTAAATTTTGGCGTGTTTTCTGGCGATTTTTGGCAAAACTGTTTAGAAACGCTTAGAAAAGTCACAGCACGCCATTCCCGGCCGAGCCGGTCACTTTGATACCTTTTTTGTGTATGTGCGTATGAATCAAGTAGCTGTGGATTATTTTTTTTAAAGATATTTTTTTGGCCTTTTCAAGCTTTATTTTTGGCAGAGACAGCTGAAGAGTGACAGGAATGTGGGGAGAGAGAGACAGGGCCACAGGTCGGATTTGAACCCTGGGCCACTGCTGAGCCTTCGTACATGGGGCAGATGCTCTACCAACTGAGCTGATCGACACCACTAGTTACTGTAAATTATTTACGCAGTTGTTTCATGAAATGGTTTGAACGCTTGTGTTGAATCTCTGCACTCCTGCGTCAGATCCACAGCCCCAATGAGTTCGACATGATGCTGAAGCTTCAGGCTCCTTCACGCCTCGACATGAAGAAACTCGACGGCGGTCTCTTCTACCGGCTCGATTTTGCCCGGCCCACTCGGAGCCCCATACAGGCCTTTCTGTTGGAGAACGAGCGCACGCTTTCATCGAGCAAGATCCTGAACGAGATGTACCGGCTGGTCCGCAAGTTCCTCAAGGCCTACAAAGGTATGATCATCGCCTTTCATCTCTCAGATTGTTGATGTCACATGTGCACAATCAGCAGACTCGTTGTATTTTAAATCATGCTACTCGATTGGCGCCATGTCTCACTTTTCCTTGTTTCCAGTGCCGGATAAACACTGTCACTGGGAGGTGAACAGGAAGAGTCCCAACTCGCCGGCTGTGACTTTATCTCTGCTCAGGACTGAAGGCAACAGTGACGAGCTGATCTCAGTGGATGTGGTTCCTGCTCTGGAGGTAAATCTGACATCTGATGGTGTTATTTGGATAGCCTGATGTTTGAGAAACACTGTGATGACAGAGGTATAGTATTGTACTTATATGCTGACTTTTGTCTGTGTTCCTGGTTGCAGGTTCATCCCAGTCAGGGATGGCCGCTCGCTGCCCGTAACGGTCCAGATGTTGACAACTGGCTGGGGAAGAAGGTTCGCCAAGAAATCAAAAGTTTACCATTTTACTTCGTACCAAAGAGGATCAAAGGACGAAACCTCGGCGAGGACGCTAAAGGTGAGAGAAATATCTGTCTGTTGCTGTTATTAAACTTCATAAAGAGGTCAAAAGATGACCTGAATAACATAAAAAGTTTATTATAACGAGATGTTTTTCATGTTATTATGACATTTTTACCTTTTTTTTAGAGATATTTATAGAATATGATGCATTGCTGTAGATTAACCTACTCAGCAGCTTATAAAGTAGTTAAAATGAGTTCAACCCTAAACATCTACAGCAGTAAAATGAAACATATTATCCAAAAACATTATATATGATAATAATAAAATACTCACAGGGACCATTTTACTGCAGAATGAGTTTTTATACTTTAAGCAAATTATCAGATAATACTTACTTTTTTTTGTCTGTCTGTAACAGAGAGTTGGAGGATTTCTTTCTCTCACGTTGAGAAGAAAATCATCACAAACCACGGCAATACGAAAACCTGCTGTGAGAGCAACGCCACCAAATGCTGCCGGTGAGATTGTTTAAATCTTTATTGTCACATCTTTGGGTTAAAAGAGTCAGAGACAGAGCCGTAACTGAAAGGTGTTTGACCACAAGAGAACAGAGAACAATTATGGACTAAATAACTTTTCTTGGTGGTCATGATAACAAACAATCTCATCTTCTCTCTGCAGTAAGCAGTGCTTAATGCTCCTCAAGTCTCTGATCGAGGGCCTGAAACAACGTTATCCCAAAGAGCTGCACAACCTCTGCTCGTACCACGGGAAAACAGCCTTCCTCCACACCCTTTCCATCAGGTACTCCTCAAGATCTCTGTGAAAACATCTGTATTATCTGAGTAAGACTGGAAACAGCAGCACTAGAAGAAGAAGTCTGGCTGTCTGCGCTCTCTACTCGTGGAAATCTGTCGTTTATTTAGTGTTTCTCTTGTTTCTTTCTCATCTGTCAGGTTCAGCGACTCCATGTGGGATCCCCAGCAGCTCCCTGCCTGCTTCATGCACCTCCTCGGGGCTCTGGAGAACCACGCACGCAAAGGTGACCTCCCTCACTTCTTCGTCCCCAACTGCAACCTCTTCTCCCCGACCGTCTTCCCCCGCAGAGCGCTGGACTTCCTCGTCAACGCCCTGGAGGAGCAGAGGATGGAGGGCTTGCCCCTGCTGAAGCCTGCGACTCCTGTCCCACTTCTGAGACCGATCAACACTCCTTCAGAAGATACCTCCACTGAGATGTCCGCTCATAAGTCGTCCATACTGGGTGAAGTTTACTCTGTAGACTCTGCATTCATGAAGAAACTAGCTGTAGTGTTTACTATAGCTTCAGTTTTTGTCATATTTGTATGTAAGTGATGAGAAAAGATGAACAACACTCCCTCCTTTCATGAAATATATACAGGAAGAAGTTAGGTGGAGGGGAGTATAGATGGAGATATGAGTCATTTATTCACATAGAGCCCGGTCAGTGTTTTGTGGCATGTTCAATTTCTCATTTCTTTTGTTCTCCCGTCTGATATCATCTCTGTGACATGCATGTTTTGTAAACAGTAAATGGACTGCACCTTTAAAGAGGCTTTACAGTCTTCTGGCCACTCAGGGTGCTTTTACACTACATATCTACATTCACCCATTCAGGGTGCCAACTGGGTGCGGCAGTAGCTCAGTCTGTAGAGACTTGGCTTGGGAACCAGAGGGTGGCCGGTTCAAGTCCAGCATGGACCATAGTATGGAAGGTGGACTGGTAGCTGGAGGGGTGCCCTCGGCACTGCCGAGCAAGGCACCGAACCCCCAAATTGCTCGCAGGGTGCTCCTCTTGGGGCTGCCCGTCACTCCACCCTCTCTCTCCACATTGCATGTCTATGAGCCCTTGTATGTGTGCATGTCTATGAGCATGTCTACGAGCCCTTGTATGTGAGCATGTCTATGAGACCTTGTATGTGTGTTCGGCTTAAAAATGCATGTAAAATAAACTGACTGAAAAAAGAATTTACTAATAAAGTATCTCTTCTTCTTCAACTGCTCATCAGTTTTTGGGAGCTAACCATTCATACACATTCATACACTTTCATACACTGATGGTGCAGCCTTCAGTAGTAATTTGGGGTTCAGTGTCTTGCCCAAGTCACACTTTGGCATGCGGTCTGGAGGAGCCAGGGATCATCTGATTAGTGGACGACCAGCTCTACCTCCTGTGTTTTGTGTATTTGGTTAAATTAAAGTCACCTTTTTGTTTTAAAGTGAACTGTTGGTATCATGTTGTGTTATGTCTTTCAATGTATTTTTACGTCTCTAACCTGATGGATTATATGAATAACATTGCATGAATAAATACATGAAACCCTGTACCTTCTATTGTTTCTGTTGCACACAATAAAAAGGATGTTACAGTATGTCTGTGGCAACAACATGTACTGTGAAAAACTAATAAATGGAACTACAACTAGAAATTTTTTGTTATTTGCAGTGCCCATCACAAGCGGACATCTTCAGAGTGACAAAAATGTGAACCCCAGAGAGGACGGGCTATCTGAACGGACGCAGCGTAAAGACGACGGCAAAGGAAAGCCGAGTACCCCTCGCCTCACACCAGCACAACAGAAACAAAGAGTTCAGCAACAACAAGCTGCAGGTATGATTGGCTTAACACAAAGGGTGTAAAAATGTACTGCAGACCACAAAAAAAAACAAAACAGAGAAAGCTTACAAAAGGGTTTAGAAACATGCAGATGTGGAGAGATGAAGCAATGGGCAGGCACCAAGTGGCAACCTCCGTGGCTGTGAAGTGAAGCTAATGCAGAAGTGCTAAAAACTGCAGTTCCTCAAACGTCCACTTGAGGCTGGCTCCAGAAGCGAGTCAGTCTCCATAAGTCCCCATGTTAAAATGTCCAACTTCACAGCAGAAATAAACATGTTTACAGCCTGGTACAAAAAAGAGTTTTGGTCTCTATAGCTAATTTCCCCGTTCATGACAACTGTACTGAGGGTGAATTTTTATACAACTCACCTGTTCAGATTATATTAAAGCTTAAAGTTATGCAGGATTAAGAGCGTGGATGCTTTGATTGACAGGTAAGTGCTGTCACAGATGGCTTGTTTGAGCATCCAGGCTTCATTCAGCCCGCCTCAGGTCTGCTGATGATCCACGTCTTTGCCGATTGTTTGATTACATGGGAGGCAGAAGAGGCAGGACTACAAACATGGCAGCGGCCAGAGCCACAGATTTTGAGCTTCAAAATGATGATACTGGTCATTATCCAGGATCACCAGTGTTAGTTTGAGTTAACTTTCAGGACAACAGCTGCTGAGATGGAGGTTGGCTGTTAAAACAGCTTCCACAAACTTCCCGGACAAACTCTGAAACTATGAACTTTATTAAAACAATGTGTTGGTGCTCCCCACCCGGCCAAGCACATGGCCTAATCTCTTGCTTATGTGTTGACTTTAAAATGCTCTTGATGCTTTTTGACATCTGGAGGACTTGTTGATGTCCACTTTGCAGTGGAGGTATCCAGAGCTGAGGAGGAGCCGGTCTCCATCTCCCCAGAGCTGTCCAACTGGATCAAACTCAACGCTAAGGACCTCAAGATCCGTCAGACAGATCGCTGCTGGGCCGCTGAGGTGGTCAACGATTTCCGGGATAACTTACTGAAATTTCTGCGGAGCAACAACGATCAGCCTTTCTTCCAGTCGGCTGAGTTCCTCACCACCGGCAGCTACTTTGAGAAAGTTAAGGTGAGATCAAGACAAGAACACATCGCCGTTTGTAAAGGCAACAATACAACCAGAGACTAGTAGATACTCAAACAAAGACTGCTGACTACTGTTGATGCCTAATTGTCTCATTTCAACAGATGATACATCACATTAAGGTGGTAATGACACCATTTTATGAGATGATATATGAGATACAGGAAGCTAAATAAGAGCTAACCTCTTGACACAAATGAATCAAGTTGCTGTAAATTATTTACGCAGTTGTTTCATGAAATGGTTTGAACACTTGTGTTGAATCTCTGCACTCCTGCGTCAGATCCACAGCCCCAATGAGTTCGACATGATGCTGAAGCTTCAGGCTCCTTCACGCCTCGACATGAAGAACCTCGACGGCGGTCTCTTCTACCGGCTTGATTTTGCCCGGCCCACTCGGAGCCCCATACAGGCCTTTCTGTTGGAGAACGAGCGCACGCTTTCATCGAGCAAGATCCTGAACGAGATGTACCGGCTGGTCCGCAAGTTCCTCAAGGCCTACAAAGGTGTGATCATCGCCTTTCATCTCTCAGATTGTTGATGTCACATGTGCACAATCAGCAGACTCGTTGTATTTTAAATCATGCTACTCGATTGGCGCCATGTCTCACTTTTCCTTGTTTCCAGTGCCGGATAAACACTGTCACTGGAAGGTGAACAGGAAGTGTCCCAACTCGCCGGCTGTGACTTTATCTCTGCTCAGGACTGAAGGCAACAGTGACGAGCTGATCTCAGTGGATGTGGTTCCTGCTCTGGAGGTAAATCTGACATCTGATGGTGTTATTTGGATAGCCTGATGTTTGAGAAACACTGTGATGACAGAGGTATAGTATTGTATTTATATACTGACTTTTGTCTGTGTTCCTGGTTGCAGGTTCATCCCAGGCAGGGATGGCCGCTCGCTGCCCGTAACGGTCCAGATGTTGACAACTGGCTGGGGAAGAAGGTTCGCCAAGAAATCAAAAGTTTACCGTTTTACTTCGTACCAAAGAGGATCAAAGGACGAAACCTCGGCGAGGACGCTAAAGGTGAGAGAAATATCTGTCTGTTGCTGTTATTGAACTTCATAAAGAGGTCAAAAGATGACCTGAAGTTCGTAAGACACCAAAGACAGACGGTGGAATATTACGGCAGGGTACTTTACGCAAATTAAACTACTTTAAGCAAATTATCAGATAATACTTACTTGTTTTTTGTCTGTCTGTAACAGAGAGTTGGAGGATTTCTTTCTCTCACGTTGAGAAGAAAATCATCATGAGCCACGGCAACACGAAAACCTGCTGTGAGAGCAACGGCACCAAATGCTGCCGGTGAGACTCTGAACTGTTTAAATCTTTATTGTCACATCTTTGGGTTAA
Source organism: Sciaenops ocellatus (assembly GCA_033000465.1). NCBI lineage: Eukaryota > Metazoa > Chordata > Actinopteri > Sciaenidae > Sciaenops > Sciaenops ocellatus. The sequence continues at coordinate 21,298,863 of CP136873.1, forward strand.
AAGAGTCAGAGACAGAGCCGTAACTGAAAGGTGTTTGACCACAAGAGAACAGAGAACAATTATGGACTAAATAAC